>PVKU01001440.1:0-239145 GCA_004027475.1 Anoura caudifer
AAAAAAAAAAAAAAAAAAAAAAAAACTTCCAAAGGTTTGGAATCCTGAAACCTGTAAACAAAATCTGTGGAGCAGATAAAATTTTAAATGGCACAATGCAATTAAAGCTGAATTCAATTTGAGCACACCCTGTCCATCTGTCAGAGGGAAACAAAAGCCGAGGAGCTCCATTATTGCTGAATCCCTGCTCTTGTTAATTTGCTTGCTGAGAGATTTCAATTTCTAGGAAGTGCACAAATTAGTGTTCAGTCAGGGCTAGATCCTCAGTAAGTATAAGCAGATGGTGGAAATCAGCCCTAATCAAGTGGCCAAAGCCTTTTTTTTCTGTCTGATTAAAGCATTTTAATCCTTTCAGATTGTCTGCTTTTTTAGCAAATATTCACCATCCTTTATTTTCCTTATATTGTAGGGTAGATTGAAATTTAGCTTATACATACAAGAGGAGTAACTTTACAAATGCAGCTATCAGCTCTGAGTTACAAGCAGGGACCAACTGGACTGGTAAATTCATTTAATGCCTTTTTTTATTATTTGTGAAATAATTGTGCAAATCATTATTAATTTATATGCTAATATAAATAAGGCATATTTAATCTCTTCTGGCAGAATTAAATTACTGAAGTAAAAACAAAGAGAAAATATTTGAGTTTTAAGATTAAAGTAAAATGTATGTGCAAATCCCTTACCAGAGAAAAGAAAGAAAAAGGTGTCATTCTTTGCATTAATACAAACTAACTAATAAGTAAAATTTTAGAGAAAGAATATGTTTAAATCAAACAAGAGCTAATGACTAAAAAGTTGAAGTCTGTGAATACTAGGAACAAAAATTAATCAGAACTAAAAAGCTATATAATAGTTTTTAGAGTTTGAGACACACACTCAAAATGTAAAACTGCTATAATCAGTGTAAGTGTGCTGAGTTGGGTTGTGTAAAAAACTCACACTAACATGTATAAGCCAAGGAATATGTGAAGCAAAAATTTAAGACATCCAGAAAAGCAATGTGAACTATGATTTAATTGTGTGTTTAAACATTTGGCAAACAGAGTTTTTCTGCCTCCAACATTTATCCAGAGTAAATGAAAAATAAACTTTTCTAATTATATGAAAATACTTTTGATATCAACTGGGGAGTAATATTTTAAAGTGCATGAGCATATTAAAGGGTAAGTTCTTACATAATATTTTGAAACCTCTCTTAAACTTAGGCACATCAATAAGAAGTATTTGTGTGGAGTGGGAAGGGGTGAGGAAGAACACCAGTACAATGTCAGAAAGTATTTTTGAGCAAGCTGAAACTTTGAGTTGAACATCTTTATGATTTCTGATATGCTGAGTATTTGTAAAATTTCTGGTAGTGCTTTAACATCCTGTTTAGCAATTCCATTACACAACCAGATTCTTAACAAACACCCTCGCTAACAGTTTGATAAAATTTTACAAATACAAGTAAGTGTGCACATTTTTCATGTGTCTGTTTTAACTAGGATAGTCACTAAAGAATTGCAGTTTTCATTTCTTTATTTGAACATTTTAAGTTCATAATTACAAATTTTAAAATGAAATACATCCTATATGCCGAAGTTGTATACAGCACCAAGTTCATGCACTTGCCCATGATTGTAAAAATTGTAACTATCATACCTGAGGCTAAATGATTCCTTATACATAAAACTGATGCTTACATTTAAGAAGGTTTCTACTTAAACTACTCTTAACATTCTCATTCAAGATAGCTTTAAAATTTTCCAACCAATTATAAAGATGAAATCAGGCTCAGATCAGCTTACAAAGAAAAAGTTTGTATTTGCTTTTTATTCCTCCCATCCATTCATTATCTATTAGTATAATCTAATAGTGAAAAGCATCGCTCACATCTGAACACCCTCTCTTTAAAACCAGTCTTAAAGCATTGGACCCTGTTAGATTCTTAGACACCTTGTAACTTTCACTTGTTTGTGCCTAGAACTGGGAACTTGATAATAAAGCTCTATAAAACATCACTAGGTACCCAGCTGAGAAGATTGCAGCCTATGCAGGAAGCATAGACAGACTTGTTTTTATTGTTGTACAAAGCACAGTTATCTCCACTCCCCCCACCTTCCTCTGCCCCACCCACCCACACCTCCCACCCTCAATCATACCCCCTTTGGCTTTGTCCATGTGTCCTTTATTCAACATCCTTGATGACCCTTCCCTTTCTTTCTCCCGTTTTCCCCCCCTACCTCCCCTCTGGTCACTGTCAGTTTGTTCTTTATTTCAGTGTCTGGGATTATATTTTGCTTGCTTGCTTGTTTTGTTGATTAGGTTCCACTACTAGGTGAGATCACATGGTATTTGTCTAGACTTTTTATATCCCCTGGATCTGTCTCTTGTTTCAACAGTGTTTGACTGAACAGGCCAAGGTACAACCCCTCCTCCCAGCCTCAGATCACCCTCCAACCTTTTTTCCAGTCACCACCTTTGGAACCACCTTGGCCATCCTCGCCCTCTGAGACCAAGCCAACACCATTTTTTTTACCTTAATTACTTATTGCCAAAGAACCAAGAGCTCTGAAATTCATCAGAATTATTCCACTGAGGTGTAGGCTGCCACCAACTGCCTGGGCAACTGGCATCTGCGCACCTCCCACACCAACCTCTCTCTGGGCTTCTATTTTGACTGCGAGTATATGGCCCTGAAAAGGCTGAGGAGAAGCTCCAGGACACCAAGCATCTCTGGAAGATGGGAGCCCTCTCCCATGCATTGGACCAAATGGAAATAATAAAGTTCTTTTTCAGGGGATAAAAAAAGCAAATGTAGGAGAATGCACTCAAGAAAACCATGTCCTTCACCTTCATTGTTTTGCCACTGTCCTCACTCTGACTCTGGCCTCATACTTCTCTCCTGGGCAATCTCATAACCTATTTGGCCTTCCTACCTCTTATGAGATCCCCTGCCATCAACAAAATCAGACTTCTTTGCCTACCCTGTTTAGGTTCTTGATGTGATGGTCCTAGCCAATATCCAAGGCTGCTCTTTCTTGACCCTCCAGCTAATGCCTACCACTCACTGACCACACGGCATGCCCTGTACTCTCCGGTGCCCTGACTCTGCTCACAGCGTCCTCTCCACCTGGAAAGTCACTGTGAATGAGCTCCAATGGCCAGGGTACTGCCCAAAGCTTGTTTAAATGTCTCCTAATTTCACAAACCCTCCTTCTCCACCACAAACTAGAATACGTGTCTCCCTACTTTTTGCTCAATATTTTGTTTAGCTTGTTTGGTATACCTTAAGTAGTTACAACATTCTAACTTGTATTATACCCAATTATTTACAAACATTTATATCTTCTCTTCCCTACCACAGGGGAGTCTTTTTTGTTGGCTGGTTGGTTGGTTTTATCTTCTCTGGAACAGAGTAAAAGTACCTTCCATGTCATGGAGCTTCTCTGCACGATACAGCAGCCCTTAGTTGCGTGTCTATTTTAAAAATAAAATAAGAATAAAAATTCTGTTCCTCAATTGTACTTGACACTTGACTTCAAATGCTCAATGATCACATATGGCCAGTGACTACTTAACTAAACAGTGCAGGCATGGACTATTTCAATCATCAGAGAAAGTTCTATCGGACAGGACCACTGTAGAGACTCAGTAAGAGTTTAATTTAAATTTATATATAATTAGCATCCAAGTGTCATGAGAATAGGAAACAAAGAGGGAATCTTGAAGGCGACTGTTTTGATGATTTGGAGGACCAGCTGATGCATACACTCAACTCTCTTCTCTGGGAGGTTTTCATAAGCTGAGAGCAGCAACATTTGCTATCTCCATCCCATTAAAAACTCTCCCAACTAGGCCAGAACAGTTTTCTGATACTTCATATATAATTGATAGTGGTTAAGGAAATTTATATGGCAACTGTTTTGCAGAAGCTTTAATTCACACTTTCAATATTTAAAAAGGCTGCTGTCACGGCTGGTAGGAATAAAATTAAACCCACCAGCTGTGGTTTGTTTTTTTGAGGAAAACACATAACATTTTATTTCTGCTTTGTTTGTCATCCTTGTAAATGTCAGAAATACAGAATTGAAATATACTGAATACCCTGATTTGTCATTAGAATCTTCTGAAAATACCTGTTTTTGTAATTAGGTGGATATCTTAGTAATTTTTAGTGGAAATTTTTATTTTTATAGTGATATAAAGCATACCAGTCCTATATTTGCTCAGGAAAAGAAATGTAATAATAAAACACATTGGAAACTTTGTAATTTTTATAATCTTTTCTTCACGGCACTTATCATCAAAAGATGATCAAGAGCAATTTTTAAAAGAGACATATTTTTCCATTCTTTCACTTCTTAGAATTTTGAGGCTATTCCAAGAAATGTCATCCTAGATTATTTAAAATTGACCAGGTGTTTAGCTATAAAGGTCAAGAGTATTTTGCTGAGACTTAGTAGTTTTCATGAAACCTTCTAGAATCACAGCACTGAATTATAAAGTGTCCTTTTGATCTATGGCATTGATGTTACAAACTGGGATAATAGAACTTACTTGTCACAAAATTCATCTCAAGTGTAGAGAATATACTCTGACAATTTAATGTTTTTCCATTATTTTCAACGAGGAATAATTGTATCTATTTTTTCAAAGGTTTTTTTTTTTTTTTTTTTTTTTGCCTCGTAAGCAGTCAGCCATTGGTAAGTACCCTAAGTACAAAAACTTAAGTATCAAAAGTTAGGCATTACCTATCAGCACTTAATGTCAGTCTAATCAAAATAAAATCACTTAAATCTAAGGAGCATTTTCTATTATGAACAATTCCCTGATCAGATTTCTCCAAGCTCATCATTATTTCACAATATCATTAACTACTCCTGGTCTGCTTGCCTCCAAAAATTTCCTTTAGTAACCCATAATGATCTTGCCACCCTCTCCTGAGTTCTAATATCTCCATGGAGAGACTTTATTTGAATTAGATACAACAAGATGGAGTCTTTCCAAATGTCACGGCCTTTTCCGTAACATATCACAATGAGTTAATTCTTATGATCAATTGATTGAGAATCTAAAAGTCACAAAGTAGACATCAGTTTACACGGTAATAAAGGCAACATGGAGAAAACACGGTCATAGGCTCCCAGGACACAAGGCAAGTAGAAGGTGGAGTGTGACTGCACCAGGGCAGAGCTGGCGTCCAGGAATGAGGTGAAGGAAGGCACAAGAGAAGAATGCCTGGCATTTTGCAGTTTTGCCCAAGGCGGTCCCTGCTTTTGAAGAACATAATGAACCAGGTGAAATCAGTATCCTTCTATCAACACACCACACGTAATATTTACATTAAGTTTACAATTGTGTACCAATATGGTAGGTTTATACCAATGGTAGGTTTTGCACAACAGTGCAAAAATATGCCAATAAAATCACATGCTCATATATTTATACTCCAGAACCATAGCTTCAGTACGATTAAAACAAATAACGGAACCTCCTGTTTGCCAGTTCATTCACACTTTCAGCACCCTTGTTGTTTTCTAATGCTCTGCCGGTATTTATCACAGATTGCAAAATGAAAAAAAAAATCCTGCATATGTAAAAATAGCAGCTGTTATTTGACATTAAAAATTGGGCAACTTCATAAATCTTTACAAACTCAGAGAAAACAGAAGTGTGTGTCTTTAAGATTGATCAAAGTACATTTTTATTGTCTTAAAACCAAAAGATAATTTACATTTTTGTCTGAACCTACTGTTTCTTTTGTTTATAAATATTTCTGGAAATTGGAATCTAATAGAGTAGCTTTGGTCACTCCATCACAGGGATGCTAATCACAACATTTGGTGGTTAATTTCCTAAAAATCATCAGATAAAAAATATTTGAAAAAATGGTCCACATCTCATTTTTATTCTCATTCAAATAATTTAAATCTCAAATATTTCTTGGCTATCTCACGTTTTCTATGTCTCAACGGACACTGCCTGGGTAAATTATGCCTAAAAGGTCCTTCTAATTTCTAACCTTGATGATCACCATCTTCTCCCGGATGCTTCTCTAGTGTAAATGTCATCCTCATCACACAATGTTGCCAGAATAATACATTTACTCTGAAATCACAACTTTCCTCAGGCATCCCCCCTGCTTAGCACCGTGACTCAGACCTTTGCACAACTCTAACACCACCTCCAGCCTTGGACCAATGTGCGCCCACACCAGCCCATGACGGGCAGAACTCAAATAGCTTTCTCTTATATTTCTATATCCTTGAAATGTTTTTCTCCCTCCTTCATGCATATATCACTCCACAGTTTCAGGAATTCACTTTAATTCTATTTTATTTCTGTAACCCCTTGTTAATGTGCTGCTTCCGAAAAAATCTCCAAGAGATTTTGGTTTTTGTTGTTGTTATACCACAAACCTGTTTCTGTGATCTCAATTTTCATTACTGACCAGAATGATCCATTTTATGGTTTCCCTTGATTAAATTAAACATATGTCTGCAAAATTTCTACTATACTTCTGCTACAGTCAAATCTCTAAACAAATTTGCCAGTAGTTAGTTTGCAAAAAGTTTTCATTATTTTTATAAACACAAAGTAATCAAAAGAGAAATCGAAGCATCTTCAGAGGCACTAATGTAATCTGTCTGAATCCTTCATAGAGGTGATTGTAATATAACATCACAAGATATGAAATATCATGTTTCTTATTCTGTCAAGGTCACTTGGTCACTGATTTCAAAGGAGTCAAGGCTCTGGAGCAGGTTGACATCCTGCTCATATGTCTTAAGCAAGGTTTAGTCAATACAGTAGGAAGAATCATTAGTTATTCAAGGTAAAACTTTCAAAAAATGTGACTAAGACACTTTGACCTTCTCTGAATCAGGAAATGCTCTGTGCATTTTTATGCTCCTTTAAATATAATTTGTCTAAACTGTCTAAAGTAAATCAAAAACTATCACTCAACCTTCTTACTAAAAAGGGTAAATTTTAATTGCAGAACTTAAAACCTCACAATTAAAAGCTGTGCTGATACTTAAAGCCAGCACAAACACAGGAATGAAAGCTGATGAATACAAATTAGATTTCTTAACATATTTGTAATTCTGAAGGATACTCTACAACACAGACCATTTAGGAGCTTTAAACGTTTTTATAAGGAAGGAATAAATTGGATGATTATTATACTTTTATAAAGTTTGGTCATTTATGTTCTTAATAATAATGGTATGACTATAAAAATATTTTATCTGATGAGATATTCATAACATACCTCAGGCAGAAAACAAATATGTGAAAAAGAAAAAAATCTTTTATCCTGAAAAATATATTTAGAGTCTTATTGGCATGTGCACTTTTTAAATTAAATATAAAATTATTCTACTCAATTAATAAACAAAACTCAAAGTCTACCCAATATATAAGAAAAATAACATAAAAAGAAATAAATAAATGTTATTACTGCCGAGCATATAGTAACAATTTCCTATTCCTTCCAAAGATGCATTGCCTTCTATATGGGATATAGCCTTACATAATAACATGTTTATAACAAAACATGTAACATATGTGCTCAAATGAGAATTAATTATCCAAACTACTGAGACATATAAGTATAGTAATATAGCAGAGAGAAAACATAAAGTGATTTTATAATAAATATTGACTAGTATGTAGATCTCAATGTCAAAAGCAGATAAAGAGAAAATGACACAGATTACCAAGACATTTCTTGAATGATCAGCCCCTAGAGTTCAGAATTCTCAGACAGACAGGCTGAGAAAGGAGTAGTAAGAATTAGGTTGTTTGCTAGTATTCAAGGAGGCATAAGGTGCATGAATTCACATGGTAGAGAATACTTGTGTGTGTGTGTGTGTATGTGTGTGTGCATGTGTGCACATGCGTGTGTGGTGTTGGAGTGGAGTTATAAAGAGAAGAGAGTCACCAATCACAAAGAAAAGTAACATATAGAAGTGTTGAAAGAGGAAGTTGATTTAAAGACCACCTTTGCCAATTCCACAATCTTGCAGAAGTTACTAGTTAACATAATAACAGTAACTGAGAGCCTATTAAATGCGAGGAGCTATAAGAAATCCTTGGGTTATGTTATTTAACATTCACAAAAATATTTTCGTTTAGAAAGAATTAACCCACTCACACATGAGAGAAAGTTTAAATGGCATAGAAGAGACCAAATTTTGAATTCAGATTTATCTTTGATAAATTAGTGTTCTTTCTACCACACTACACTTTACAATGAAAAGAAGAGGGAATATTCAAGGGAATATTTTATCATATATTACCACCAATGTGTAAAGTTTAACAGCAATAATGCAACTTAGAATAGTGAACACCTACAACAAATCACCGGACTTATTGGAAATTTTGTCTGAATATGGATTGTTTGTGAAAGAGAAGTTCATTCCCCAAGAATTCATTAAGTGAGGCGTAAGTTGTAAAAGCATGGGCAAGATGCACGGTGAACTCAGGTGGCTTTTCAAATTCCGAAGAGATGGAGAAAATACTATGAATTTGCCTGTAGAAATGGTAGAGAAAAGATAAATTTATTGCTCTAATCTTTTAGCACAATCATAACTAAAGGCTCATTTGGCTTCAACTTCATTATTTTTAACAAAATTCACTACATTACAGTTACTTGTGGAGTACAAAGTGCCATAAATAATTTAAATTAAACTACACTTGTCAAAATAAATGAACAAGTAGGTTTTATGATGCAGTACATTTTATGATGCCCTTAATTCTTTAATTTGTGTGTTTTGCTTAGTTGCTAATTCTGAAATTACTATAATCTGCAAAGGCTCTTGTACTCATTAGTATAGATTATGAATGTCGCAGCTCAACAGGAAAATCGGTATAGAGAATTCTACTGCACCAGGATGTTTTTTCAATGGTACCCTATGAATATTTTATAAATATTGATGTGAGGGAAATAGAAGAAATAGTTGACCTCTCTTCCATACTAATTTATCAATTAGTCCTATCCCCATATAGTTATAGAGATAAGGATCTTTCTACGTCCACATTATATCTATGTAACATGAGACAATCTACAAGAACCTATACTCAGTACTTTCCTTATCTAAGCTACTCGATTGCCAAGTAAAGAAGGCTCTTACTAATGTATTAATTTTGTCCCACTATAATTAATATATCACAATTTAGATTACAAATTTCTTTGATACTGTATTGTATATATACACATGCAAAAAAAACCCATTTTCTTCAAGACTGGTACTAGAGTTCTCCAAAAAGATTTATGCAGAATTATCACAAGGCAAAAGAGTAAAATAGTTAAAAGTAAATTTTGAAATGCTAAAATGCATAGTACTGTGCCAAGGAGCCTATAACAGAAAAGCTACATATGTTTATTACATACTACAGATTAAATATATAAAACAAATTCCTATGCAAGTAAATATTTCTTGAAATTAGTGCAATTTCCAAATACTACAGAATCCATCTATATTTTCTTTTTCATCACACAACTTACAGACTAACAAAAAACAAACCTCTCAACTGCATAACCTCCTCAAAGTACTAGTTCACCATTTAATTACTGAATCTCTGACATCCTCAAGAGTATCAAACGAAACATCAAGAAACCACAGAGAAACTCCTGGAACAATCACAGAGTGTACTTACATTTAGGGATTATCACACCAGTTGTATTCTCCTTATGCTATCCCTTCGCTGTTTCACCTGCCATCTCGCCACAGAAATCAAGGAACATGAGGGCAGTTGAAGCTTCCCTGGGCATAATCCCCTGAACCTCAATAAAACAAGGTTATAATATCTTCATGTGATGATCAAACAAGTTACTCTTTCAAACATTTCTGAAAACTGGATGCCTGTATACAAGCTGCTAAAAGGTACTTAGGAAACCAATTCTTCTATTAAAAATTAAGTTTCTAAGCTAGATCAGAATGAACTGAACAGGTATTTTCTCTACCTCTCCTCATTATCTACAAGTTTACACATTTTTTTCCTTTCATGTATTTGAAATCATTCAAAACTGACTCACAAATTAAATTGGCCTACAACTACATAAAACTGTGCTCCTGATACTAACTTTAAGGATCATAAGGGATTCAACATATTTTCTTTATACTCCAGATTTATAATTTATTAATAGGTTTTACAATCAAATGTTAGGCATAACACTCTAATTTCATATGCACTATAATAAAAAGGAGTGTTTCCACCTCTTAAGGATGTGAACTGAACCCCCTTACAGAACATATCACCATAGTGCCTTCTGATGTTAAATATTTAGGTCTATTTGTTGCCTTTCTTAAAAATCTAGAGTGATACAATAGTAGTGCCCATGCACAGCTGTTTCGAGTCTATCTAATCAATTTCTCTTAAAAGACCTGTATTCCTATCTTGACGACTCTAGGTTAATGACATTACCTTCATCCCAAAATTCTGTACTTGAGTGGTCAAGGGTGGCTGGACGGCATGAAAATGGCATCATCACACACATGTATTTAAATACATCATATGACAGTTCCCCGAAGCCCATTTCCAGCTCACTCAGGTATTTAATACGCATCTCTCATCAACGTGAATTTGATGTATTATTATATAAAAACCAATTAAATATATGCTACCATTTAACTTAGGATTGTCCTTAATATGAAGAGGCTACAGTCATGGGCCACATAAAAAAGGAAGACTCCCGGAAAATATTTATTCCCATTATCGTGTTCAAATGTATAACTTAAAGATCTACATCACCTGAAATGCTATGGGTGTATTATCCAATGAAATCACACTTTAGTGCTTAAATCATGATGCCCTGTAAGTGCTAAATAACAATCAGGCAGCCTCAACTGTTGATCTGCCCCAAGGCCACTTCTCTGTTAGATATGAAAACTCACAGCTACTCACTTTTTTACACAGTCACTGCCCAAGTCAAACTTTTTCCGGTAAGTTTACACTTGACTTCCACTAAAATATGCCCTGTTTGTCTACTTCCTTAAACATATTCAGAATTTCAAACAAAGATAATGAAGTTCATACATTAGAAAATATTTAATGTTTTCCATTATGTTCTAAAGCACTGAACTCGGTCATCAGTGCATGCCACTTCTAAGTAATGAGTTTTATTATTTTTCTTTCACAGAGAAGGAAAGACTGAATTGAATCTGAAAGTAATCTAAGTCTACTAAGTTTGGAAATGACTCCCATTTCTACAGCATTGGATATTTTACCCAATCATTGTCATTTAATATCGCATAGTTCTACAAGGGAGATACTAGTCTACACCTAAGATTAAAAAAAGAGAGACACTACGAGTTGAGTTACTTGCCTAAGGTTGTATCGTGTGATCAAGCATGTTACCAACCCAAGGGCTTGCACTCAAACTGCATTTCTATCAATTCTCCTGACGTCAGACCCATATTCTCATTTCCACCCACATAATTTCTCATCTCTCCATTAATGAGGTTTCCTTTCTTTGTTCTGAATGAGAGATCGCCCCTCCTCTATCTCAAAGTACAACTAGGAAAGGAAAGCAACCGTACCACAAAACAGGTTGCACAGAAAACCTTAGTATAATTTCATTTGACTAGCTCCCACCCAAGCCATTTCACAGACTAGTGATATGCCAGAATATTCAGGTGGGCTAAAATACACAACACTCAGAAGTGCAAGTTGTCTTTGGCATATCATATCAATATTTGAAAGGATAGCCCTTTCCTAACCATAATGTAAAATAACATGCAAACTCATAATTTTTAGTTATAATAAACCTAAGAGACTATCTAGCTCAGTAATTTCATTTTGCAAATCAATGTACATGAAACCTAAATAGACAAAGATAATTATCCAAAGCACTATGGCAAGTCAGGGGCAAAATGAAGTCTTGAATCCAGACTTTAAGCCCTCTGCCAGGAGCTCTCTGGACCATGTTCATTGTATTATTGTAATAATTTTTGAGGGCAAAGGATAAAATTAACGCAAGTGGTAAAATAAATAGATTATGATACTGTCAACAAATGAACTGACTGTGGCCTTATCTGGTAGCAAAATATCAACTACATGAACTGGATATAAGTCTGAAAACTTCCCATTAGTCAATTTCTCCTAGAAACTAGGAAATCAAGTTTCTCTAAATTGGCAGTAAAAAAAAAAGAAAAAAAGATCTTTAGTGAATGAAAGTTACTGATTATTGTTACAACTTTGTACAAGTTTATAAAATACACATTTTGCTTAGCTACCAAATCAACCAAAACTGTGGAAACTTAATAAGTTGTTGACATCAATTCACATACTATAAATTATATTATAGTAATCATATTATAAAATATATTTGATTTTTCCTTCACATAATTCAGTAATACCATACATATATGAAGACAGGATTTGTATAATGATGAAAAGTAAGAAATAAAGTATCTTACAGAGCATTTTTAAATGGGATTCTATTAATAATAGTTGTAAAAAACTGGTATCAAACAAGTTGCATATAATTCAATACAAGAAAAATTTTGAAACATTAAAGGACTGAAATTAGATTGTAATGGACTCTTTGGATTAAATCAATGCAATTAAGAATATGATGAAGTATCCAGTTATCTGTTTTCTGAGCCTTTGAAAAGTGGAAATATTAATGGAACTGTACAAGAAACTAATGCTACTAGATTAATTGCCATAGTAATTGTCATATTATAAATATGGTATTTGTGACAATTATGCATCAGCATAATGCATGGGTTGTCACATTACTTGAACAAGCATAGATCAAGTTAGATCATCAAGCATTTCTTTCTTTGCAGCATTATTACAAATTTAGAACATTTTAGAGGAGAAATGTGAAATTCTGCACTTACATAGCATATGTTTTTAAAAGTTTACCACCACTTCAACTAATAAGTTGGGAGAAATTAAGCAGTACAAATGCAACCTGAGAAAACCTCAACAGGAATGTAAACTAAACGGGTGGGGAGGTCTGTAGGTGTCAATCATGAACAAAATGCAACTGTCAAGCTTGCTTTGCTAACAAACTGTCACATCAACAATATGGAGTTAATGACTACAAATTAACTGTATACCAGATGCTTGACACTTTGTTATGACACTTAGCAAGCTAGTTGACATTTGGGGATCAAAGCTTCTTTAATTACACTTTGTATAACATGTGCAACCTTTATGCTAATGTCCAAATATTCCTTGGAGCAAGACTGTCCAAGTAAAAACGACCACAGACTGTTTTCTAGGTGTGGGTGGGAGCCAGGCTTCTATGCACAATGTTATTCAGTATGAGCATTGCCTAAAATAGCACTGTTTCTTAACTTGGTGAACTGGTGAAACCCTTTTTCTCACATAAAGACACAGTCTGTGAAATAGCACATTTTCAAACAAGGTGGTAATAGCATTTATAGCCATTTATAAAAGGAAAGACAAGTAGGCATATCAGATTTTAAAATAGCTGCAAAAGGTATTACAGAGTGTGAGCAATAAAAAAAACTGTCTTCGGAACACTGATTTGACTGATTTTTCAAGTCATTTTTAGGGAAGTGGTTTGATATTTTCCCAAGTGAATAAAACTTAATAAATTATATAAGCAAAACTTCACACCACAAGTATAATACTGAACACTACACTTGCATAATCATGAATTATAGGCTGTGTCAACATAAGAAAAGGTTAACATTTTTATTAGGTTTTAAAATAAGCTCAGATTAATTAACCAAAAATATTGCCATAAAATTAACAAAATTTTGAAAATAGCTAATACATCAAGAAGGAAATATGTCAATAAAAGTATCTACATATCTAAATTGATAAGTTAATGATGTAACAGCAGAAATGCTATCAGAGCTTACTTTGGAAAAGACACTATCTGCCCTCACTGGTGTGGCTCAGTAGATTGAGTGCCAGTTGCAAACCAAAGGGTTGCTGGTTCGATTCCCAGTCAGGGCACATGCCTAGGTTGCAGGCCAGGTCCACAGCGGGGGGACAAGCAAGATGAAACCACACAGTAATGTTTCTCTCCCTCCCTTTCTCCTTCCCTTCCCCTTCCTCTGAAAATAAACAAATAAAATCTTTTTTAAAAGATACTATCTGTCTATAAGGGACTGAAATAAAGTAATATTCTTATAAGATTCAATAGCATTTGACCCTCCATCCCAATTTTACTTCAATTATACTTCTCATTAGTACAATTAGTACTAATGAGAAAATTAGTAATATTTGAAGAAAAGAAAAGGTGGGGAGAGGGGAATATATAATCCTAAACTTGGAAAGAACATTGAGGCTCAGTTAATCCAACCTTTTCACTTGGTGGACAGGAAAAGCTATGGCTCAGATATGTGGCACTGTCCAAGTGATGGAGCTGTGAGCAGACCCTGCACTAGATGCCGGCATTGTAAATTGTGCAAGGGTGCTATTTCCGGTATAACCCTCTGGCTCTCTTTGCCGCTGTTACAGCTCCAACACAATGTCCGAAATGTCTAACAAGCGATGTGTTTCTGTTGGTTGGTGAGCTAGTCATTGAACATGGAGAGAGCTTTTATAAAATTGCAAGCACTCCCCTACAGGATGGTGATACTGTGACATACCAGAGAATAACCAGGCATGTGCTGGGCAAGACAGCAGTTATGTGACGTGAATCACTACTGAGCACTTGCAATGTGGCTAGTCTGAATTGACATATGCTATAAATGTGTAAGAAATAATGTACTCATTCATGACTTTTATATGTTGACTGGATGTTGAAATACTATTTTAATATTGAGAAAATGAAATATATTTTTAAAACCAATTACACTTGTTTCTTTTAATTTTTTCAATACAACTGTAAGAAATTTTAACTGTGTGGCTCACATTAGATTTCTACTGGGCAGCCTTTAACTAGTCCAAGAGAGTCCTCCCCTCAAGGAACTGGGAAGTCTGAAGATAAGAAACATACAGGCTGTGATGAAGATAAAACAGGATGGTCTGAGAGAGGGTAATAGGCCTGGGGCGTGTTTTAACAAGGGTTGCCCGTGAAGGCCACTCTGAGGAGTGGAGGATATTGAAACAGAGGTGTCAGTGGTGAAAAGGGCACTGACAGGTTTGAGCTTGGCAGGTACAAGACCAGAGAGGAGGCTGCTGTGCGACTGCCCAGGTTGGAGGTAAGGATGGAGGAGGCGGCAAGATCCCCGTCTGTTTCAACACAATGCCTGACAGTCCCAGGAAGAAGCTGGCACTTTGGTTGTCACAGGGTTTTGATTGTCACCATTGGCAAGGCTATGACCCTCATGGAGCTTTCTGACTCTTCCAGGGTCACCTGTTGGGTCATCCTGTCTCTCCTCTTCAATGGCTGTCATTCATTCTCCAAGTCAGGCATTAATATTAACTAATAGTCACCATTAAACTTCCAGATGTAATATCCTTACGTTCCCATTAGCCAAACAATCAGAGCAAGTAAAATTTATTTGACGAACATGGATTCCCCATTGCAGTTTGGATGATAAAGAAACTGCCTTTGGAATAGGTGTCACCCTGTCTCTTTTAACCTATACTAAGTCCTGAAATCATATTTTCATTTTAGGTTCTCATTCTAGTTTCCTAAATACGTCTTCTCCAATTTTGAAACTCCTAGGAAGGAAGGTGTGTCTATTGGGGTCTTGGCACAGAACCTTGTTCACTCACATGCTGTAACTAAGGGCGTGACTTCAGGGGCATTTTCAAAAGCATCAGCAATGCTGAAGTAAATAAATAAGGAGCAGAGTGGTATCCAGGGAATGCCAGGTGTGGGAGACCTAAGAGGTGAAGAAGAGGGAACAGTTACTGCAACCGGAGAGTATCTGAAGCTAGAGAACAGGGCTGCCCTGCAAGAACTGTGGGTTTGGGGGGAGAAATGAAACTTGTATTGTTAAGGCAACAGGAAGGAAATAAGTAAATGGCAAAGAACATAGTGTGGCTCTGGAGGGGCACATGGAATTATCCAGCACAGAACCTAACAGAGTATCATGGATACTCTCTCCTTTATTTTCTGTGGTCCTGGCCTGAGGTTGGCAACCTCCAGCTAAAAGCCTTTTTCATGGTCACAGGCAACCATAGGTACTTCTCTATTGGATACAAAAAAGCATGAAGAACAGATTAAAAAAAAAACATTTTATTTGTTTATTTTTAGAGAGACGGAGAAAAACATTGATGTGGGAGAGAAACATCAGTGAGACCTGACCCGCAACCCAGGCGTGTGCCCTGACTGCGAACCTTTTAGTTCACAGGCTGGCGCTCAATCCACCGGGCCACACCAGCCGAGGCAAGAACTGACCTTTCTGTGTACCCTTCTCTCTTTCCACCAGCAGAAATAACAAGAGTGTGCAAGCTCCACTGTCCACCAGTAACAGAAAGGAGCAGTCTGGGGAGAGTAAAGTTTGTTTCATCATTATTTAAGAAACATTGATTGATTCCTCACAAAGTACTAGGTGCTATTCTCAGCTAAGTATCCAGTAGTGAAAAAGCAAAGACACTGTTCAGAAGGATTTATATATTGCCCTGGCTGGGTGGCTCAGTTGGTTAGAGCAGCATTCCACGTAACAAAAAGGCTGCAAATTCTCTCCCTGGTCAGGGCATGTATGCAAGGCAATCAATCGATATTTCTCTCTCTCTCCCTTCATCTCTCTCTAAAATCAATAAACATATACTAGGCTGAGGATTTTAAAAATAAAGAATTTACATACTAATGAAGAGAAAATAAAATTAAGAAAACACACACAATAATTTCAGATATTGATTAGGGCTAAAACAGTAATAACGTAATGTGATAAAGCTTGTCTGGAGTTAGTTAAGATGCACCAGAAACAGCTCAGTTTCATTGAACTGACACCTAATGATGGATCTGACTGACTTCAACCACAGGAAGATATGAGAGGGCAGAAGAAAGGAGCACCGGGAAGACTAGAGGATCTACAGCACCGTCACAGAGATGTGGCAGCCTGCCGAAAGATTTCCAGGAAGCTCAGCCCTGGTCGCCATTTGCCTCTCCTCATACCCAGACAAGGAGGGGCAGGCTTTCTCCACATAATGAGTGGCACCACCCTCCTGCCACCATGGGGATGAGGGTGCTCTGTGATGATGTTTTCCAATTCCCAAAGATGCCCCAGAATATGGCTGAAGCCTTGGGTAGGCTATGGTAGGAGGTCTGGATTCTCTTCTATCTGCTAAAGTTATAATTTTTTTAAGTTTCCTAAAATATTCTCTTCCTGGCTTTACTTTGAACTAATGCATTAAATGATAGGTAAAAAAACAGAGCTCAGTATACGTCAACTAAAATATTAATATCATTTTGGAAATGCAAATCATTTAAAATCACAAGTAGAGTAATATACAGTTATAGACCCACAGTTCAATGCAGTAAGAGTGTAAGAAATGGTCCTTTGTAATAGATCATTTTCCTAGTATGATTTCTATGAGAAAATAACAGGGTCATCACTTGTTCTCTAAAAACTGTTCTACTGTTCTAAAGTTGTCAGGGCAACTTTATACAAATGGAAAAACCAAGAGAGAGAACAAAATAGAAAACAAAATGGAAAAGAGAAAGTCTTTCATGTTTCCTTCCTGGTGAGCTCATCAACCATCAATCGTGCCTCCGATGAAAACACCCGAGGTATAAACCTGTGACACCAGAGTTCTACACCACAGCACAGGTCCGCAAGGTCATGATAGTTGAGAGCTGGACTTCAAGGTGGCCAATTGGTCTGTTCATGAAGACACAGCCTGAGAAATCCGGGATCGACGCTGGGAAAGTTTGTAAGTGAACAGAGTAGATGATGTATCTTAGAGGCTACTGATCAAACCGCCTGAAGTGATGGCCCATTCAGGAAGGCTCCAGTTTGTGAACACAGGCTTGAGTGGACTCTTTCCTATGGTTTTCTTTTACATTACTCAGTGTTCATGTTTTTCTACTTTACCAGAATTGAAAAAAAATGACTCTCTCTAATTATATACTACTGTAATATATGTTATTTCCCCTATCTAGTAACAAAGAGCTTTTCCCACATTATATGATATTGTATGTAATACATATAATATATTAATTGTAATACATATATCACATTGTATATTATAAATAGTAAATCATATATGATTATATAATATAATTATATATAATTATAAGTATGCATATATAGCATAATAGATAATATAATTTTATAATAAATACTATAATGCAATGTATAATTATATAATAATGTAATATAATATAGTTATATATAATATGCAATTATAATATATAATTATAATATATGATTACATATAGCGTGTGTGGTAACATATGTTAATGTATGTGTAACTGCACATATTAATATGCAATATATAATAATATATGAATGTATAATACATGATATGTGATAATATATAATATAATGTATTATTATATAGTATTATAATACAGTATTGTGTGTGATTACATCTATTATATGTGTAATACATATAATATATAATGTGTTTGTATTATATGTTAGTTGTATTATAACGTAGTTATATTATAAGGTAACTATATTATATGTAATACATAAGCCTCGAGGAGGTATCTTAAAGGTCATTGGCATATTTTAAAATACTAAGATTGATTTTTCAGTATTAATATTAAAAATTTAGTTCAGTAAATTATCCACTACTTTACCATCAAAATCATGTTTTAATATATTAATACACATAAATTATATTTTTTAAATGTTTAAGAGACAAACAATGAAGTAAAAAGTGTCTCATGCACCTTAGCCACATCCCAACAGATAAAAAATAAGAGAAACAAAACAAAGAAGCCAAAACAGACAAAAATGCTAAGAAAAAAAGTAGGGGATAAAATAACCTTACAGTAATGATTTTTCTTCTCAATTCTGGAGCAGGAATAAGATTATATTCGAAGTCTATGAGGCACAGAGAGGTTGAGATATAATGTCATTCACAAGATTGGACAACCTTTACACCTGAAATTTATATCATTTTCTTCGCTCTAAAAGTTGAACAAGCTCTATGTTCATAAATAATCTTGAAATGACTGTGAGACAGGATACAAATGAGTTGGATCAAGATGACTAGAAAATCATATGTAGGATTAAATACAGACTTTCTGTGAACTTTCTTATCCTCATCTACAATTGTGCTTTTCTTGCAGTGGTCATTATGCAGTTTCTAATTGCCATCAGTTTTTAAATTATCAAAATACATTGCAAAATGAAGTGAATCTTTTTTTGGACCTCTTTCTGATGAAATTCTTATATTAAGAAAAAGTACATGCAAAAACTGTGATGTTCTGTGTTTATTACAATAAATCCTCCTCCTTCTTCTACTGCCATCCTCCATTTCCATCCATGATTCCAATATTATACACAATTTTCTAATCCTTTTATGTTGTGAAGCCTCTCCATGTGCTTCATGTGCCTCATTTGTAAACTCAGGAAATTTGAGTATATGAGCCTGAGATCCCTTCTGAGCTTAGTTATTCTGAGATTTAAATATCAAATAGTCTATTCATTTTAATTTTTCTGGTTATGCTATATTTTATTGTTGCACAAAAGTCAGTCTTGAATTTTTTCTCTATATGTTCCTGTAAGGTAGGAATGCTTAGGAACCCTTAGTTTTTTTTTCCTAGACGTATACACTTAGATAATAAGAGCATCACTGTATTTTTTTCAAGTTACAACAATACACAATTTTTGGTTTTGTTTCTCTGTCCAACCATCACCCTGTAGTTTAAAGCATTTAAAATTCAATCTCTTCACCATAGTATTGTTTGATAAATCCCTTTTCCCATCTGTCAAACAACTGGAATATCATCTTCTTCCTTAACCCTCTCTTAAAATATAAACCAGTAAAGCCACACACACACACACACACACACACACACACACACACACACTTCAATAATATCCAATCATTAATATGCCTAGCATTATTTTAGTATTATTTATTAAAATATTCTATATTAAAGTAACTAGTACTATAAATGGAAAAGAAATGGGGCTTCCACAATATTTTAGGGAACAGAGCTACCTACAAAAGATCAAAATTGCATCTTGCAGAAAGTTAAATGGATTAATATTGTTACAACTACCTGTGAAACATGAAAAGTAAAATGTAGCATGTCTTTATTTCTTTCTACTCCTTACTAATGGATTTCTTAAATTAAGGAGAAGGGCACTTATATGTACTAGGTGCTGTATCTTACAATGTTATATCCAGCATACTATATGTTTCCAAAAAGCTGCAATGAATGTGGAAAAGCATTTACAGAAGAAAACTTTCCTTAATTAGGGTTCATTTTCTTAATACAAGAATTTCTACAGACAGCTCTATTTTAGTTATGTAAAGCATGCAAAAAAAGTGGCATATGCTCAATCAAAACTGAATTTGAAATTAACCTGTCACTTTAGACACCACAGTTTAAAAGGAAGGTTGGGATTAATTAAGGAAGGTTAGGCTGTTTTCAAAGTCTCCATGCTCGAATTCAGTGGCTAACAGTCTATAAGAGCCTTTAGGTGGTGTACAAAGGAAAGCGGGAGAAAACTAAAGGAAAACAAACCAAACCAAAACAAAACACACCTTATTTTCATTGTTAATAATTTAATAGTTCTATAAAATAGAAAAATATCAAACCATAATTTAAAAATAATATGCATAAAGAACAAAGACTAATTTATATGTTAAAATTTATAGTTTAAACTTGTAAAATTCTACAAAAATATATCTTTGGGGACCATCATAACAAAGTACCTTCAGCAAGGAGTTGGCATGCCTCAAATAGTAATTTTCAGCAAAGCTGAGTATAATTAACTGTGATTATAAATAAAAAAATAAAATATTCAAGAAATTATTACTTTTTCTTATTTTGCACACAAGCATAATAAACAAAAGCATTGCTTGCCTTAAAAACACCCTCTCTTGCCCTGACTGATGTGGCTCAGTGGATTCAGTGCTGGCCTGCTGACCAAAAGGTTGCTGGTTCAATTCCCTGTCCAGGCTCATGCTTGGGATTTGGGCCAGGTCCCTGGTGTTTGGGGGTGTGCAGGAGCAAGAGAATCGATGTTTCTCTTGCTCTCGTTTACCCTCCCTTCCCTTCTCTCTAAATATAAATAAATGAAATCTTTTTCTCAAACGCCCTTTTTTGCAAGCTATAAAGATAACAAAATGACTCAATCCCATGTTTCCATTAAAAAACATCAATCAGTTATTCTACTTATTAAGACAAAAAAAAGGGTCAATGTGTTCAAATCAGAAATTAAAAGGTTTTCATCTCTTAGCTAAACCTCCTGTTTCTAGTTGCATGCACATAATGATACTAAAAGATGACAATGGAGCTTTAGAGAGCTATCGAGCTATGAAATGAATGGCCTCATAAAGATATGTGATTAAATTATTTAAACTTTTTTCACTGATGCACCAAGAAATACATTTCCTTTTATTTCAGTATTATGGGCAAAAACATCATATAATAAAAAAACTGAATGTTAAACCTGTATCAAAAATATGGAACAGCTGCAAAAGTCATTTAACATGTTATAACACAGATAGCCAGAGGTAGTATTAAACTTAGAACTATAAGAAAGCAATTGAAGATGAAACTTATTTGAGTCTTCACTGCTTAAAGAGGCATTCACGCCAAATTGACATAAATGTGGAAAAAGCATAGTGCTTGCTATGCCCACATAGTTATAAGACAGAAAATCATATGAAAGTGTTTCAAGTTGGCCAACAAATAGATATTAAATGACAATAGTTTAAACAGCTATTCATCTGGAGCCTTACACTATCTGCAAAAAAATCTTGTACAATTATTGAAATACATTCCCCCTACTTAAAATAGAAGACTAATTATTTATCAGGAATTATAATAAAAGCTTGCCAAAATCTGCTGTGTAAATCCTACTACTTCCTTAGATGTCAAGGAGAAATAGCTCACTAATTTATTTCCACATGAATAGCTCAAAATTTCTTGAACCTGTTGCACAGGCCATGAAACAGAAATAACAAAATGACATTATTCTAAGAAAATATAATAAGAAGAAGTTTAAATTTCTAAAACTCTCTCAGAGAAATCGTTATTACCCAGTATAGAATTATGTATACGGAGGGTCTTCAATAAAGAGTTGTCATTTACTGTCTAGAGTGAGCCAAGATTTAAGCTCCATGCTTTAAAGCCATTAAACTTTATCTGCATAATAACCATGAACATTGTATATTATTATGGTTATGGGACTCATCTTCAGCTGGGACTTGGAAAGGTGTATCTAAGATCAAGTAATTGCTCAAAAAATGAAGGAATAAAATGATGCAACCAAATTCCTGTAACAAACTGATATTCTGAAATTAGGGGAAAAAGAGAGAAGTTTTTCCTAATATTCTAAATAGACAATCAATAGCTAAATGTTATGTAAGCAACAGAAATGTGCTAAGTAATGAGCAAAACTCAGGTCACAATAGGAACATATGTGCCCAGCTTGTGGCAGGGGCTCTGTGAGCACCTTCCAAAAGAAGGACAAATGAAGGAGGGACTGAGAGGGTGAGCTGGGGATGGGGGGAAATGAAGAGCTTGAAAGGGAGGAAGGGAGAGCAAAGGGGAAGGAGGAAGGGAGTCAGGACAGAAAGAACTCAAGGGGCAAGCTAGCCATGATAGATCGGATTTGTATTTAGCTTCTTCTAGATTTGCAGCTAAAGTCCCTCTTTCAGCGAAACTACAGTTTTCCATTTGGTTTCCTTTAGCAACTTTAAAAGACAACTCTTTCTAAGTCACAAGGGTATTATTTCAATTACTGCTTCATCAAAAGAGTTAATATAATTCCTTACTCACTCCCAGGGAGTAGTTTACACAATGGGGGAGTGTGCCCTAAAATGCACGTGTTTTTTCCTATCACAAAGTCAATAAAGAAAAAGCTCTGTCTGAAAGAATTCATGTCCTTGAGCAATTTAAGGATAAAAAGATCACTATTTCATACAGCGGTAAACATGAGATTTTTAACACTGTCGCTTAAAATTTACTTTAATAATGGAGGGAAAACATAGGATTGAATTCAAAGAATATTCCAAATAATCAAGCCTTAAATTAAGGAGACTCTCACAGGAGGAAGAAATGGAAAATGCGTCATTGATTGGCTTGGGAGATGAGAGCTATTCATTTATTAATTTTCATATCTTACCCAAGTTAATGGATTAAAGATCAAAAAGTATTTTAAACGAAACAATAAAAATGCCCTTAAATGTGTTACTAATTATGTGTTTCACATTTAGTTCTCTTATTTATTAATGTAATTTCCTTATTTTATTTAAGAATATTATAAAGAAGAAACCACTGCACAGATGATAATTTTGCATATATAACTGACTTCCTATCCAAGCTATTAAATATATCACTGTTTTTCACAGGTCAATGGAGAAATAATTCACATATCATCCATTCATGCATTTAAAGTGTATAGGACAATGATTTTAGTATACTTACTGAGTTGTACATTATCACCACAATCTAATTTGTGAATATGTGTATCCCCCTAAAACAAACCCCATGCCCATTAGCAATCATGGTTCCCTGCCCCACAGCCTTAAGCAATCATGAATCTGGCTTAGGTCTCTATAATTTTGCCCATTCTAGTCAATTGCTATAAATGGAATCATACAGCAGGTGGTCTTCTGTGACTGGCTTCTTTCACTTAGCATAATGTTGCAGCACATATCTGCACTTAATGTTCTATTAATACTGAATAATATGCCATTGCATGGACAATTTATCTACTTATCAGTTAATGGATATGTAGGTTATTTCTTTGTTTGAGCTATTGTGAATAACATTGTTATAAAAACTTGTGTACGCATTTTTGTGTGAGCACATATTTATTCACTACATAGCTGATTGGGTCCTATAATGAAGACAGCTTGCCTTTGTGTTTCAAGAATATTATTATGCACTGTAATACTTGACCTCCAGGAAACAGCTGATATATGGAAAAGCTTCCCAAAGCCCCTAGTCTGACATCTGGTAACAGCACCAACAGCTGTATCCATGCACTTGCAAAACTGAAGCAATGGAAAGAGAATTAACACCCTGCATCAACTGCCTTTGGCATGTCAGCCTAGATCCCAAATTCTGCATCTTAAAAATGAGAAGCTAAAATGGGAATCAAAATGCCAATTTGACTCCTTAATATTAAAAGGAACATTTTTATAGCAACAAAATAATGCTGTATACAGTATAGACATGTAAATACAAAGCACATTTGTCAACTTTATCATTTCCTTTCCTAACCTTCATTTTGTGGCATACTGCCTTTTTTGATAAACACTAGTTTTAGGGTATTGGGTTGTGTTTTTGTTTTTTTTTTTTAACTGATCCTAACATCAGTCCAGAAAAAAAAAAAAAAAACTTTATTTAATGTAGACCTTTCCCACCTTTCAGGAATTTTCTTCTCCTCCTCTGATGCTAAATGTTTGCGTTTCCCAGGTGTTACACACTTTTTATCTGCAAGCCGGTGCTCATGTATGCAGTCCCATGCACCCCAATGCTGTCCTGCCCTGGGAGGCTGAAAGACTCAGTTCAGGTGTCACCTCATCCAACAACACATATAACCCTCCTTCCATCCACTCCTGCAGTTGGCCAGGCCATTCTCCTGATATTCGGGGAGGTAGCTTTTCTATGCTCTCACAGCAACTCATGTGTGCATGAAGATGCAAGGAGTGTAAAACATGTTAAAGAACCGTTAACATGAGACGGACTCTCTTCACAAATTTCAAGTGCACAATGGGGTACTGTTAACTTTAGACACTGTGTTGTACAGCATATCTTTAGAAAATACTCATCTTGTACAATTGAAACTTTATGCCAAATTGTATGCATTAAATGTGTGTAGTTTTTCTTATCAATTAGACCTCAATAAAGCTATTAAAATATGGTTTATTATATTTAATCATACCTGTTATATGTGTACCCACACATATAAAAGTACATTTAGTGCACTGTATTTTACCTACATGTGTACGTATCTATATGAGGTAGCAGATCCTTGAGGAGAGAAACTGGTGATTCATTTACTATTTTATCTCTAACACCTGGAAGACTACCTGGCTGAGAAAGCTCACCTGATGTTTGTGGGCCACTCAGCTGGGACTGATTGCTTGGATTCTCATTCACTATAGGCTGGAGTACGGAAGCCTCCAAAATCCTGAACCTAGATCTTCTGAATGCTTTACGATTAAATCTGTACAGAGTTTCCACATGCCATTTCAATGCCACTGGAGCAGTGACTAAGGACATGCAAGAGAAAGGGGCTGACATCATGATAATGGGTCCTACTGTGCTAGGCTCACTTTTATAACCTCAGTTTGGAATGGTTTTGGTTGAAAGAAAAGAAATAGCATAGAAGAGGAGAAAGTTAATGCAGCCTTAGATTCCCAACTCCAGAGCACAAACCACTTCAGGTTCTTCTAAACACAGTGCAGATAGTTCCAATTGAGCATCCTCCAAGGAAGTTATGTTGTAATCATGGTCTCAGGCATGTAGGTAAGGCTGGGTCTGGGGCCTTCTGACTTACAGATCACTAACTAGATCACCTCCTGTTATGTCACATTGTCTTTAGAATCTAAAACTACTCAGTATAACATGGGCTTCATTCATTTAGAGACCACAGCCTTCAACACCAAGCTGGCTCAAAGCAAAATAGATGTTCAGATTAATTGGTAAGCCATCTTTGGGTTGTGTTCTAAGTTCCACACTTGAAAAAACATTCATTCAACCAGGAAACGATCCCATAATAGCAGAAGCACCCATAGGTGCAGAGAATGAAGCTCAGAGCAAAGCAGCGATGACTACATCAAAGAAAGGATTGCCAATGCACTATACAGAAGAATAATGTCATTGATAGAACAATCCTTATTAAATTTATAAAAACACTGGACTCACCTTCAATGGGTCAGTGCCCTTTTAACATTTATAATTTAATTTCTATCACCGATAATAAAACTTAAGGCTCCCTATGCCAGTTCAAGTAGCAAGAGAAGGATAGGGGAGAAAACATAAATATACAGCTGATTAGGGTTTCTTCATTTTAAGGCCAAAATTAAATAGCATCAAGGCCATTGTGAAAACTACCAACTAAATTTTAGAGCAATTGTATTGTGTAGAAGAAAGAAAGAAGAAAGAAAGAAAGAAAGAAAGAAAGAAAGAAAGAAAGAAAGAAAGAAAGAAAGAAAGAAAGAAAGAAAGGAGAAAGAAAGAAAGAAAGAAAGAAAGAAAGAAAGAAAGAAAGAAAGAAAGAAAGAAAGAAAGAAGAGGTAAGAAAGGAAGGAAGAAAGAGAAACAGTGCCATTTGCCTTACAAAACCATTTAACAGTCACCTGAGTTTATTTGTACATTTATAATCCTTTTGATTAGCTGAGTAAAGAAGTTAATGCAACATAGATAACGTAAATTCACGTGCTGTGCCCATAAGAACATCACAAGTTGGTTACCTTGAATGCCACAAAACAGCATCTTTCCTCTCTGTAAGTAAAACGTATATGGAAAGAATATGAAAGTACAGTGAAAATAAAGTCACATAGGAGAAAATATTTTGCATTGTTTTCTGTGCTAAACTCTTCTGAGGAAGACTTGAACCCTGTGAATGGGGAAACCACAATCTTTCAAAAGTGGGGAGCTGCATGACAGGATAACGGAAAGGTGCTAGACAGGAGATAAGATCTGGGTTCTGTTTCTCCCTCTGCAGCTCAGTGTCCTTGGCCTTAATTTTAAGCAAGTTCTTCCACCTCGGTGAAACCTACGTTTCCCTCTTGGTAAATGAAGCTAATTGTACCTGTGCCATCTAGCTCCAAATGAAATGTGGACCCCCAAAATAATGCTTTTAAATATATTGTAAAATATGTATGATTTTAAAACTATAAACCATAGTTTGTAGCAGAAAAACCTATTCACCATAAAACACTGGCATGAATGCAGTGTACAACTGCAAAGCCAATCATTTGAGTAAGACACGCTACTGAAAATGCTCTTCACTCTTCACAGAGTCAGATTACAAAGTTTCAGGGCAGGCCCATGGCCTAATTGGGAAAACGGTCAGGTTTTTCTTCATTACATGGTCCTCCTGTGGTTTTATCCTTCCTTTTTCTGTGTGATGGTCCCTCTCTTGCAGTAGCTCATCTGTGAGTACCCCACCCTCCCTCCCCTCTCCTGGGTTCTCCAATACCTAAGGCCTACATAGTCTTTTAGGCTCACCTCTGGAGTCTTACACTCCACTAACTGAAGCAATTACTGACGTGCTTGTATCTACTCTCTGCTCTTGCCTCTTTTGTCCTCCATACTCTCTCCTCCCACATGAATTTACTTAAATCCTGTCCCTTGGAGACTAGGTGTTTTGTTTTCAAGAGTGAATAAAATTATCTAATCTGACATTTAAGACATACTAATGTACTAAGATAAAAAAAAAGTTATAAAAAAAAAACATTAGCCTTCTTAGGAACTTAAATATTTTAGCTTAACTTTTGCCTTTTAAATAAAATTTCCTTACAGTGTGAATTTTAGTACTTGACCAATTGGGATTATATTTTATGTATCTCTCTACAAATCATATAGGATAAATAAGTATTTAATTCATAATGAGTCATGGTTTTGTGTGCGTTCATGTATGGGCATGTATTTAAAACTATAAATAAAAGAAAACATCATTGAGTCTGTAGATGTAAATTAATAAAATTCCTTTAGGAAATTCCTTTTGAAAGCTGTAATTGAATAACTTTAGACTTATTTTTTCTTTTTTTATTTTAATTGTTGTTCTTGTACAGTTTTCTGTCTTTTACTCCCATCCTAGCCCACCTCCCCAGCCCTCCCCACCTCCCTCCCATTTCCAACGCCCCTAGTTTTTGTCCATGTGTCCTTTCCACTTGTTGCTCTAAACCCTTCGCCTTTTCCCCTGAAATTCCCTCCCCTATCCCCTCTGGTGACTTAGTTTTAAAACACAATTAATTTCACATTAGAATAAGTTTATCTAATTTGAATTAATTTGATTTTATAAATAAGAACACTACTGCAACAAAGTAGGTACTAGCTGCAAAATTTCTACCGTATAAAGTTATATAAAATTCAATTTGCTGTATATATCTATTCCCTGCTAGAAACTAAGCTTTGACTTCTTTAAATTCTAAACAAGTAATTGCGAACTGCTCATCCATTATATCCAAGCACTCTCTCCCTGTACAGGATCCACCATGGTAATAGTTCTTTCATCAAAGCCTAATGGTTTGTTTCAAATCATCAAAGTAGTGTTTATATCACTGTCCTCAGGTGCAAGCATTTTGTTTCCCGGAGAGCAGTATGGTACATGCTAATGTCACAAGTGATAAATCAAAGTAAGTACATTTGTTTTTCTACCTTAACCAGTCTATTCAGGACCACTAACAAAAATACATGTTGGCATTTGCACTTATGTACTTTCTATAGAGACCATCTAGTAACAAAGATTACCAAGAACAAATACATATGCAAAACAGATGGTTATATGCAAGTCTTAATTGTACGAGAAATTCCAGTGTTGGATGACAGTTGCTGTGAATTAATTTGTAAGCTTTACCTAGGGAGCGAGTAGAAATGGAGGAGTATTTCTGCTGCAAATGATCAATGATACGTATTCTACATATAGGGCATCCAAACAGCTTACTCTCCTGAAATCACCATGTATTTTAAGTGACTATATTCATTTGCTATTATAAATCTTTACTATTATAAATTCTGAAAAGGAAGTAAGAATTAAAAACTCATCTTCAATATTTACAGATTCAAAGGCAGTGTAAGAAATTGAGATTAAATATTTCTTATTTCTATATGAAAAATTCTCATGGCAGTGAATGGGAGACAGTCAAGTTGCATAAGTTTAGAATAAGAACTTAGTTACTGTTGTCCTGTTTACTCTTTTCAGCTTGAATTTGCAATGACATTCAGAGGTTTTGTTCTTTAAGCCAACAGAGACTGAATGTCACAAAGTAGTGTTTTCTATATTTAAAAAGGAATTGAACCTGCCTGGATATTGATCATTTCCAGTTTATAAAAGTAGCACTTTTAGGAGCACTGGAAAAATTATTAGGCAAAGATACACAGTTGAAATCTGCCTCCTCATCTACTTAAGCATGTATAAATGAGGAAGAAACAAAGAGAAATTGACAACTGGAAAATAAACAGAGATGAATTAAAGACCCACTATGTTTAACCGACCAGTATAATATCCTTCGAGAGTGAGTATTCCCTTTCACATTCATCTTTGCTGAGAAAGTAAATCAGAGCAAAACCACAGGGTCTGTGAGTCCTAAAGGGAAAAGGAAACAGACAACGAAAACAGCCTGCAAAGTCCATGATGAAGAGCTGCAAACTCCATCTTATTTACCTTTGGGTTTTGGAACCATAACATAAAATACATCCTTAGCTGTAACACCTCACTCTGTTTTTCTCTACCCTAAGTGATGGCTTCTTCACAATCAAAATTCAGTCAATAGCCTAAGATTGATAGGACTTATCTCTAGATGTCAGCAGGGTTTCAGAGGAACACACTGACAAAGCAAAGGCGATAAGTTGGAGAATAAAATCCATTTAAATGGTAAGACGTCTGATTATGGTCCCGGAAATGTATATAGAGCAAATAGTGTTGAAGAAGCAGCTTAAGTACAAATGATAAAATGACTGAATAAAGTAAAACCTTCTTTTCACCAGCACATAAAGTGCTGCTGGGGCAAATTAAGAGGCATGTATCATTTTAAAATGTCATCAAAGCTAGAAATGTTGGCTACCACGTCCTCAATAAGCCTTAATCTAATTATAGCAATTTTCTGATTTCTATTTTCAAGATGGAAATGTTAGCTTTTCTCATGTCAAAATAGGTCATTTAAAATATTTAGTAACTCTTTGGTTTTAAATAGTGTATAAAAATAAACTTAGAAATTAGCAAACAAAAGTGAGCATTATAAAAAACTCTAAAATTCTGGTAGTAATTCATTCCAGATTTAATGTTTATATCCCTCATACATATTTTTATATAAATGTATGTTTTCTTTCATTTAGTCATTGTCTGTTGAACCAATCCTAACATGTGTTATATACAGTTTTATCTTCATGTATATGTGTGTGTGTGTGTGTATATATATATATATATATATATATATATATATATATATCCACCAGAGAGTTACTTTACTGATTCTGCAAAAGACCTCCTTCAAATGAAGGGCTGACTAATCTATCACCAGATCATGATTAATTTTCTACCACCATGCCACATACTAGGATTACTCCCAAATGTTCAGTTTAATTTAAGTACTTTCTGATTCATGAACTGGAGGATAACATAAAGCTATAAAAGGTAATCCAATCCTAACATGGCCTTAACCCCCATAATCTGCACTTCAATAGCACAGAAACTGTATAGTTTTGAAACTGTAATCAAGAATTTTTTTTCGCAAACACACACTGGAGCTGTCCTTTGCTCCCATCTCTTATTAGATTACAATAAAACGACCATGCTCTTTTTATGGTGGGAACAGAGCGACCCTGGGGTGATTTATAATCTTGTGAAACCCTGTCCACACTGCTGACCAGACTTTTTTTGAGGTCACTATCTGTTTCTTCAACTGATGTCTTCCTGCTGTGACAACACTGTTGGAGAGCTGTCAGCACACAAGAATTTCTCAGGCCATGTATTGTCTTTGAATGCATTTCTTGTGTTATTTCTATTGAGAAGCATTTACGTGCTTGATGTTTAGACAGTAAAGAATCTTTCTGAGATTTTCTCATTAGTCTAAATCCTGACAAAAAGAAGACAACTAAATAGAAATAAATGAAGTGGATCTTTTATTGGAAAAAAGGACAGGGTATTTATTTCTCCTAAACGTATAACACTGCTATTGCTAAATATAAACAATAAGGCAACAATTCATTTTTAAAGTGGGAGAATTGTTGTTCCCAATAGTAAGATGATTTTACTCCAACATGTTAGATATCGTCAAAAATAAACATCATCTAAAATGCCTGGGGTTTACATACACATAAAAAATAAGTGTGCTTTGCTATTTTTCTTTAATGTAGGAAGTGGGGGGGGGTTAAACTAAGAGAATGTTTCAATAGTAATTTCTGATAAAATAAGTTGTGATTTTCAATCCTGTCAAAAAGCTGTGGTATATGAATAAAACTTATATTTTGCCAAATTTGTTATTTAAAAATAAAGATTTAGAACTAGCTAATCTTTTATGTTATAATAAAGGAAAACCTTGTTCAAATGATAGATCTTGAGCAACTTCGCTTCTCAAAAGAAGTTACTTTCCACTAATAAAATATAAAAATTGTAGAAAACCCACAGCATCCAGCCTGTTAGGTTTGACTGAAACAGTTTGTTCTGCCATTTTATTTATTCCCATTTTAATTATGTTTGATTAAATTAAGTAAGAAAGCTAATAATGGATTAGTTTTTAGATTTAAATATCTCCTACTGATTCTAATAAGGGGAGAAATAAATGTTTTTCCTTTCTTTCTTTCATTTTTTTTCTTTCTTTCTTTCTTCAGAGAAGAAAATTAAGAAAAGCAACCTGAATTATTTTTTTTTGGAGAAAGTGAAGCCCATATGTTTCAGAAAGAAATTATCAGAGAAGTTGTCGCCTCTTCAGACTCTTCCTTCCTTGGAACTATTTGAGGAAAAAGTTTTTAAGGCTACAGGATGAGAAGATATTTTGTAGGGAAGAGCCAACACTGATGTAAAAGGATCCCAGAGCATTGGATCCATTTGTAGCGCTTGGGACAGAAAGACTGGAGGGGCACAACTGAGGGGACGTGAAGCGCTGAGTCAAGGGTCCCTGGCCTGCTGCATGCGGGTTCTTTCACTCAAACACAGAGCTGTTATTCCGAGAGGCACATGTAGGCCTTGTGTTCACACATTCTCCATTGTCTCCCTGAGCTTATTGACAAAGACCCAAGGTTTACCTTCTCCATATGAGAAGAAAACAAATGTAAACTGAATTTAATTTGAAAACCTGTCCAGAAAGCATCCAGCCATATAATATGAAAAACAGAGACATTTATTGAAGAAGATAGAAGAATCATTGTATCTAAGACAATGACACCTCAGTCCCCTTTAAAATAAGCACACAGTTCCAATCACCATCAGCTGTCACATTGTATTTTCCTGAATCTCATTGATGATGGTCTGAAATTATTTCCCTTTCAAAGGCGATTTTGGTTTTGGGAAAAGCCAGAAATCGTGGTGCCAAATCTGGGCTATAGGACAGCTGAGTCACCAGGGTGATTGGATATTTCACCAAAAATCTCTGCTTGAGTCACCAGGGTGATTGGATATTTCACCAAAAATCTCTGCAAGAGACATATGTACGAGCAGGTACATTATTGTGATGAAGCTGTCAATCACCAGTTGCCCATAACTGTGGCCTACCGGATCATCCAGATAGTTTCTATGGAGGAATGTTCAAGTTTAATGCAAAATTTGATGCAGATTCATGGTTCTGCTTGCTCAGTCATTTTGAACGTGATGTCCACACAGTACCCAACCTCACTCAATGGCATCTACCACCCCCACTGACTAGTACAGTGAAGTCATCATTGTTCACTCATGCGTATTCCACTCCACTCCCCTTGATGTCACGCAAACCGTTCTTGTTATATTAACTATGACTGGGCTTTTTCCAGACAGACCTTCGTAGACTAAAACTATGATTTCCAAACTTATCATGTAACATCATGACTTTTCTTTTACATTGGCCAAACATTAGAGAGGGTGATAGTGTTAGAACTATATCCAAAACTGTATGGACGTTGTAACCCAAGGCCCACACCAGTGCTAAAATTGGGCAACAGAACCTATGTAGGCTTCACTTTGAGCCGAGATTTATAAGATTAGTTAGTGATTTAAATTTGTGTGCCTTAAAGCAGTGGGAGACCCTATTTGAAGACTTTTGATAGTGTCTAAGGAAGACCCTAGTAAAGACCTATTTTGTCCAGGTACAGCTTGCAGAATCTAAAATGAGAAAATATTTTAACAGTCCTTGTATTGGATACAATAAATTGTAATCCCTAGTCTTGTCACAAAACTGCCATAAATCAAGAAAACTTATGTTCATTTTCCCCACTAGCACACGCCATTTAAATTCAAGTAGATCCTAGCTAGAGTTAGAACTAACTGGTCCCCATTATTTTATTCATCATTATAAATTATTTCAAAAAGATGAAAAAATGTTTAACTTCACAAAAGTACGAACATATTTGTAGTAATAACAAATAAGTTAAGAGTTCCTTTGTTTCCGGAAGTAATCTACCATGTGCTTTCTCCAAGGACTCTTTTAATAAAATGGACAGAAAAAAAAATTAATTAAAATAGTGAAATGCCCCTTAGGATAAAGTTAGTTCAGCAATCAGTGCATTTCTCAATAATCTCTTTATCTTGTGCTAAAGTAATATACATTTTTGCCATGTTTTTAAGTACTATATTTTTCATAATGAGGCTGTTTAAAACTGAGCACTGGAAAGAGAATGGGTGCTGATACAGCAAGTGTTATAATATAAAACTGGGGTTATGGGCAAAGCACACACGAGAAATGGAAAACGTGATTAGAGGCAAAATGGATGATGCAAGGTTCTCATATAACGAGCCAGTGAAGTACACCAGCCTCAAAGACCCTGAATATCCTCCTCACCTCCGCTATCTAGAGCTATTGTGCCCAAGAGCACCTCTAAAAATTCTATAATGGGACATCATTTCTGGAACCGCTACCTCTGTAACAGAAAGTAGTCCCAAGAATGAAGTCAGAACTTGAAGAATTCAGCAAATAATTCCCCACTTTCTTACCTCACTCCGCCTCCTTCTAGCCTGTATTTGACCCAACTCTCACGTAGTAAAGGGTGTAGCCATATTAACATTTCAAACACATGGGATTTTTGATGCACCATTAAAGTTGATTTGTTTTTTTTTCCCCATTTCTAAAATTGTGACTCTAATAGGTATTGGGAATAACACTCCTTTGAGAAATAATTCACACATTCTTGATTTGAGGATGAGAGAAGGAGCATAGTGTTTGGAAGGCAAATAGTGAGGTAAATTCTGAAAAGGCCAGACTGTGTTTTGCGTCTTCTTTTTCAAATTCCTCTCTTTTCCCTATCTCTTTTTCTCTCAGTGGCTGTCCATGCATGGTGGAGGAATTTAATGTTGAAGCTCTGCCCAGGAATGTGCTGGTCAGAGAGAGCACAAGACAGAAAAAGCAAGTCTGCAAATATTTTTTCCTGTTTTTCCTCAACTCCCTACCAAAAGTAATTATTCTTCCAACATATTTGCTGGTGAAGACTGTGGCAAAAACTTTGGGAATGTTGGCTCATATGGTCCCAGTAAGACCAAAACCAACCCAAAGCAGGTATTTGGAAATAAACTGACTCTACTCTTTGTGAACAAGTTACCTAGCTCTTGCCAAGGAAATGAAGGCCTTGATTACTGAGATGTACACAAATACAAGAAAGAGAGCTAAATAAATAAATAAATAAACAAACAAACAAACAAACCAAACAAAAAAAATGATGTTTTACAAAGAAGTCTGCATTAAAATGAGCTTTTAATCAATTTTGTAATAACTGGCACTCATGAGAAACTCTATAACCCTTATTAAAATTAAAATTAAAAAACAAGGGTAAGAATTCTGCTCTTCTGGCCTTCCTCCAAGTAAGGTAATTTTGTTTTGTCTACTCAAATTATCCCTGAGGTAACAATTATCTCATACTTCTTAAAAACTACTCATCCCTATGCTACCAGCTAGAACCTCTATTCATGAAATAAAGCTGCCCTCTGGTTCCAAGACCTTATGCCCTGTTTGCCTGGGACAGTCCTTTGTTCCACCTGTTGTCCCAACATAATTATTAATACTGCTTCTGTGTAATCTCTGGAGTGTTCCGGTTTGGCTGATAAATTCTATGGCTGCCCTACCTACGCCACCCTAGGAAAGAGGGAACAAGTGATGGAAGCCAATCTTTTAATAAAGAAAATATAACCATGAAAAATTTTACATTAAAGCACAAGACTAGCTTCCTAATATTCTATGCCAAATGTTCTCCTACCTTTAAAAATCAGCTAGATCTGGAAATCTTCTAATGTACTGGGGACATATACATCCCTTCATATAGAATTAAATGAATAGTCATCACCACAATTTATTTACCCACTTTAATAATTAAAACATTTCTATTAAACTTCAAATAAGGATAAAACCACTGAATTTATCTCGGGTACTCAGCATGGATACTGGTAACAGTCTCCCCTTGTCTTATTCAGGTATTGCCTCAAATAAATAAATCTGAAGTATTCCAAATCACGCACTTTATCCTTTGACTATATAGTAAAATAATGTACCGTTATAGAAATTCTTGAAACTTGGTAATTTCTCTTTAGAAAGAAAGTTCCATTTGGTGGGCTTTGAAAAAGTCTACATTTTCTTTTTTTTAATTTATTTTTATTGTTGTTCTTGTATAGTTTTCTGTCTTTTACTCCCACCTCAGCCCACTGCCCCAGCCCTCCCCGTCCCTCCCATTTCCACCCCCCTAGTTTTTATCCATGTGTCCTTTATAGTTGTTCCTGTAAACCCTTCCCCTTTTCCCCTGAAATTCATTCCCCTCTCCCCTCTGCTGACTGTCAGTCTGTTCTCAATTTCAGTGTCTTTGGTTATATTTTGCTTGTTTGTTTGTTTTGTTGAAGTCTGCATTTTCAAAAAGAGATCAAAATATTAAATCAAAATATTAATACTTAATATTTATTGAGTCTTTGTTATGTCAGTCAGTGTGCTAAGTGCTTGTTATGCAGGATTTTATTTAATAAAAGACAAGTATTATCATCCCATTTTAAGAGATGCGTACGCTGAAGCTCATAGACTTTGAAGAACTTGCCTAAGATTATAGATCCAGCAAGTGGTGGAAACAGGATTTTAAAAACCTAGTTTTTAAGCAAAATAAGCCAGGAGGTAAAAGACAAATACCATATGATCTCACCTTTAACAGGAACCTAATCAACAAAACAAACAAACAAGCATAATATAACCAAAGACACTGAAATTGAGAACAGACTGACAGTCACCAGAGGGGAGAGGGGAGGGAAGATCAGGGGGAAAGGGGAAGGGTTTAGAGCAACAAGTATAAAGGACACATGGATAAAAGCTGGGGGGGATGGAAATGGGAGGGAGCTGGGGGGAAGCTGGGGCAGTGGGCTGGGATGGGAGTAGAAGATAGAAAATTGTACAAAAATAACAATTAAAATTTTTAAAAAGGCAGACACACACACAAAAAAAAACCTAGTTTTTATCAGTAGCATAATATGCTCTTGTACCTTAGAACTACAGATACATTTTTAATCTTTCCCTACTTGTGTATAATGAAAAGCCTTACCGCTCTACCTCTGACCCACTCTTCCCTCCTTGACTAAGTTAGAAATCAAAGCCAGAGAAAATGCAAAGAGAAATAATAAGCTTCGCTAAAATGACATTGAGCTCTTTGCATCTCCTTCAAATATTGTCTCGAATGTCATTTTCTCAATGAGGCCTACTCTGACCACTTTATTTAAAATTTCAAGTGTTCTGCTACCCACACTCCAAACCTCCCTCATGGAATCTACTTTGTATACTATGTACAACCTTAAAACTATATGACTTGCTAATATATTATGCTTGTTATTTATTTTCTGCCCCCCAACCATGACCTCTAGAATATATACCCTGCAAAGGCAGGGATTTTTATGTTATATTCACTAGTGTGTTTAAAGCACCTAGAAGAATGCCTGCCACCTATGAAGTATGTACCAACTATGCATGGAATCAATAGATGAAAAATAGTGTTTCATCACTTCATGCACATGTACATGTACGTATTAGTTTGAATTCTGTTGAGTAATTTAAGGGAGAATATTAATAATGCAAAAATGGAAAGATTAAAGACAAATTAAATATGCACCATTCTCTAGTAGCAAACTCAAGGTAATATTTACTAAATACACTCCCTCATATGCAATTTACTTTAAATTAGTTTTCTACACATTCAATAACTTTCCACATGTGAAAATATATGAATCCTTTTTCTCTTGAACAGTTATAGGTGAACCTGCTGTTAAACAGCAATTCGGTTTCACCGACTACAGTGGTAAAGATATCCTATATTTATACACAATCAGGAACTGTATTATTTACTTAGTTGTAAAGTAACATTTCTAAAATGTTTTTTAACATTCTGCTCAAGTTAAGTGGTAACAGTGTGACAGACAGCTAAGCTGGAAATTTGGGCAATTAATATTCTCAGTAATCACTGCCCTCTCCCAGGTAGGTATAAAGTGTAAATGGTCAAACTGGTAAACCATAAAATGAACTAAACACACAAATAGGAAAAAAGTTAACAGTGCTTAATTTCCTGTCCAATCAAATCAATAGTGACCTTTTTAGAGGAAGCAACAATAGCAAGCAAGACAGACACATCAGTATAAAAGTCTATGAAATTCCTACCTACAAAATGCTAGAAGAACTTAAAGTTCAAACCCATAATTATATTGCATTTAATTAGATTAAACAAAGACAGTAGAAATACAAACTCAAAAACTAAGTACAAATTGATAGACTCTTACTACGAGAGGGTATTTTCATTGATAGGGAATTGGTGGATATTTTAAAGTTTGCAAGGGGAATTTTGTTGTTTAATATATATTTTTATGCAGTATTGAAGAGGCACAGTAATGGCGAGAACTCAGCAAAAGTTTCAGTGAGAACAATACATTACTCCTAATGATGTGACTGTAATAGTCTCTAGCCGTTTTTTATTATAATTAAATTCTCTTATTTAACAAAGACATTTGTGCATACAAACACAAGCTAATTTCATGAAGAAAAGATCTTTCACTTACACAGACTGTAAGAACTAGATTGGATGTCCAAGGTTACCTAAATTCCTTGAAAGAATCATGTCACCCAAACCAAAGTGCCTTGTTGTTTACAAGACATCTGGTATGAGAATGTTGATCAATTCTGAAGCAACTGTAATTTCTTAATGTTGAGATTGATTTACGGTAGATCGCTCTGACTTTCCAAATGATATCGTGGTATTCATTTGCTGTTGCTGATTGTTAATGTTGACTTTAAAGCACAATCTTTAACACTTTTCCTGCCTTCTGGCATTCGATTAAATCAGCACAGGTTAGCCCACGACCTCACTGAATCGGCTGCCGCCTTCCATGGATGGGCCCCACCTTTTGGTTCACAGCGCCTTTTCCACTACCAGGTCAGTGGAGAGTTTAAGGTGAACTCTGGTAACAGAGTTTCCATTTCTTAATCAAAAGTATTTTTCAAATTCCAGCACAGAATGTTGTCTTCTTCTGACACTACTTATTATCACAAGCTTAGCATGAAACACAAGGAAGGTGTTTCACACAGTGGCAGCCTCGACTCAGCAGCATAGGGATGGACACCCGCCCTCCGCAGGTTTCTCTACCTTTGACTTCCCCTGAACTTCGAATAATTCATAATGGGAAAATAATATTTGACCTCTATGAATTGAGACTATTTTCTTTGTTAAAGTTGATATGTGGTTTTCAAAATGTTATTTGAAACTAGAAGACACTAAAGCATTGTTTTTAATATCATAGAGAAATTATTAAAACATTATGAATTCAGGGAATAGTTACCAAATCTTTCTGAACATCTCATGTATGATTTTACGGCCACAACCCACAACTCTCTCTCACCTCAAAACTTCTTCAAAAGTTCACACCACAATCTCTGGCTCCTGTCCTGATATTTTCTCTGAATCTCAGATACCTGTTTCTGACATCACCTGAAAAATTCGCAAGCATCTCGAACCCAAAACTTTCAAAATGGAATTACTTGTTTTTACCAGACCTTCCCTTCATGGTCTTATAACTGACAACACTGTTCATCAAACACTAGAAAGTTACCCTCAACTCACTTTTCCCCCCTAAGCATCTCATTAAGTCTGTTGTAATGTAATCTATTTTTTTGTTGTTGTTTTTCAATCCCTACTACTGCTGCCTTCCACTAAAGGCTTAGTTAATTCAAATTGGATTACTGTAATAATCTCTAGTATAAAATGCTACTAATTCACCCTTATGAAGGTCACAGTCACCTATTCAAAACAGAAATCCAATCATATCATTCTCCAATTAAGAATCTTCAATAGAAAATATTTGCTGATGATTTTTCATCATTTACCATGTTATGTTCAAATTCCTTAATCATATCGCATGGAGCCTTTCCTAAGCTTGCCATTTACTCACCCCTGATTAGTAGACATATTTCAAACTAACCAAGCCAACCTAGACTCCTTAGAACATAGCATGGGCCTTTTAAATATACATGTACATATATACACACATATATAATATATATACATATACATCATATACATATACATTCATAACCCTAGGCATTTATTTGCACATTTATGGCTGCTTATTTAGCTTTAATTTCAATTTCTGAATCCTTAAATTCATTAATTTTGTAAAACTACAAAATTAAGATAAAACAATGAAAGATGCAAAATGCAAAATGAATAAAAGGTGAAATAAGTGATAAAATAAAAATAGAGCAAGAGAATACAACATATAAAAAGAACAGAGTGAAGTCCTAAAGGCCATGCCACTATCCGAACAGATAAATCTGTTTTTAATTTACCTTCAGGTTCGTGCCTTTAAGCTAGGATTTCAAGAGATATGTGATTTATGGACTTGAAGGAAAAGTTTATTATTTTTTTCTGTCTTAAAAAGATAAAGACCATGTATAAAATTAAGAGAGGGCATAAAAAAATTCTTAGCTTATATCTAAATAGATTGTGGTGGCACAGTTGTTCTACATGAACAAGGAAGTATTTTATATTACGTTTTAGAAGCCTATAAAAGGAATCTTCATGAGAAAGGCCTTCATTTTCCAGATAGGCACAATATTTTCTGAAACTCAAAATATGTGAATGGCATGAAACCACAGACTTTAATTAGAAAATGTTTGTAAATATTGACCCATTTCTTAATTTATTTGTTGTCTTATAAATCTGCCTTTAATGTACCACACTATTTTCCTCCCAGATTTCTGGCAACACTAATATAATAATTTAATATTCACATGTATGATACAGAAACTCAAAATACAACGTTAAAAACATAACTCTCCCAGTTTGCTAATGAGGAAGCAATTCCTTATTTAATTTTATCCCTAGTAAAATCCAGAAGTTCAGCTTTGGCTGGGTGGCCCAATTGGCCTGGTGGCTCAGTTGGCTGGAGCGTTGTCCCGTACACCAAAATGTTGCGGGTTCTATTCCTGGACAGGGCACATAACTAGGTTGTGGGTTCCATCCCCAGCAAGGGCACATACAGGAGGAAACCCATCAATCCATGTTTCTCCCTCCCTCCCTCCTTCCTTTTCTATTCCTCTCTCTCTCTTTCTTTCTCTCCTCTTTCTCTCCTCTTCCTCCTCTTCTCTGTCTTGCTCTCTCCACCTTCCTCTCTCTCTAAAATCATAAACATATGCTTGGGTGAGGATTTTTTTTTAAAGTTTCAGCTCTTGGTCAGCACCAGGATATGCCTGTTTTTCTTAGTCCACTGGAAAGATGCTTAAATAGAAGCACTTCACACCATGAACAAACTGTGAAATATAGCTAAAAAGTAAATTGTTACAGCTGCCAGTCTTGAGTCTGCTTTTGATGGTGTTTGTCTCACGTAAACAAACACATCTGTTTGTGACACTGAAGTCAAACAAATATTGCTACTGAGTAGGCCTGGACTGTCTAGGAACAGGAAAACAATCTATAGTTTCCTACAGCCCCTGTAGAGCTGGCGCCAGGAGGTTGAGCACTACGACCTTTCTACTCACTGACTGTAAGTGCCAAGTCGATTTCTCTTTCCCCCATTTGACCTGGGAAACAGAGAAATGGCCGAGGACATTTACTGAATTCCTACTAACTTCTATGTAGTTTGTGATTTCTACGTCATTTAACTTTAATTTTTCAATGTCCTTTCCTTAAATCCTCATCTTGTCAGTCAGGTGTTAGGCTTCCTGACTGTTGAGTGAGAAAACTGAAGCTTGAATGGGTTTGCACAGCTCTCCTTAGGATAAAAGGCCAGTGTAGTAGTTAGGTAGTAGTGGTAAGTGGAGTCGTTAGGAGTGTAGAATTGGGAATTGGGAATTAAGAATTTTACTTAATTGAGTAAACTCCTCATTTAATACCTGTTGCCATGGGCAATTTGTTTGATTTCTCAGTAACTCAGTACCCCTCCTTTGTCAAATGGAGATGGGACTCTTGAGGATTCAATAAAGTAAGAAATGTACTCAGGTTACTGCCTGGCATATTGTAAGTATACAGGCACACACAAAATGATGCTGAAAAAAGAGTAGGAAAAACCATTCCATGATAGCTAAAATTTTGTAATGGACACTATAGCTGAGAAAAGTGAGTAGTAGAGATATTCCAAGGAGTCGAAAATAAGAGGGTCAAGAACTGAAGGATTATGGGGAATTGTTAGTGAAGATGAGAAAACAAAACAAAACACAACAAAGCAAAACAGGAGATACCAAGATACCTAATATCCAAGGTTAAATTTTAAAATATATCTCCTATAGTTCACTCACCAAGATTTATAACGGGCTGAAAAATGATTTTCCAAGAAAAGATATCTATCTATTCTTGTGACTTGTCAGAAACTTCTGGGCGTCTTGTTAGAGCACACTGGCTAACAAGGTCGGTGTTCATGTGAGACTTAGCTCATTTAAAGGAATCCTAATTTTCAATAACATGTCACAGTTAGCGGACTAGAAATGCTTCTATCATTTCAGTATTGAAACCCCAACATTACAAAAGTTGTGCATGGCTCCTTTTAACTGTATTACTTGAAAATGATTTAAAGTATAGTAATGATGATTCTAGGATTCTGTTCTATTTTGAAAATACAACAGTATTCTAAATTCCAAATTTGTCACACTACAGTGGAAACAAGAAGCTTTTCTCATTTATCAGCCGTATACAAGTGAAGATAAAAGTTCAGTTCAAATACACTATACCTCAAGTGCCAACTGCAGTGCTTGTTGATGCAACAGTATGTTGAAGCAAAGAAAAAGGGCATGGACCATGCATTTTGTTGAGATCATTCAGAAGGGTCACAGTAAGCTTTGCCCATTGCTTATACCTGGTGTACCACATTTGTTTCTTACACACATTTAATAAGCCTACTATTTGCAAAGCAGTGCAACTGCTGCCCTAGGGAAGTTGCAATGGCAAAGAATCAAGTTTCATAGGAAAAAAAGGACAAAGCCAGATCTTCAAAAGAAAAGGCTCTAGAAAAAAATTGAAAATGGCACTGCTTCCTTCAGCGCGTCCTTATCTTCCATGGAAGAGTCTCTCACCTGAATCTTAGCACTGAAAGTTACAAAGGAAGAAGTAAAGTTTTGAGGCTCCCAAGAACTTGAGCCAATAGAATTTAAAACTGAGTGATTCTGGTATACTTAAAATTATCATTCCAAAGCAAAAATAATGAGGCTTATTAAATAATTTATTTCATTTCACATAAGGTCATTAGCTTGAAATGACACAAGGTTGTGAGTAAATAGTTCAAATCATCCCGGACAGGTACCCAAGGCAGGGGTAGAAAGGTGGTAATTCCACTGAGAGGCTCAATTATGAATCGGCCTACAACCCTAGAAATGTCCAGGCATGCCCCACTTTTTCAACATACAAGAGATGTCATTCAGCAAACCACCATTTAAAACACAGGGATCATTGTTACATATTATATAGAAACTCTATACCCTCTCCTCTGAATTAGAAAGAAATGATACCCTTTAGTACCTGATTTAGGCAATATACACTTCATAAGCTTTTGATGGGACATATACACATTACCAAAAGAAACAAAAATATTTGAGCTCTACCACAGTTGACTCCTTATCTTAAATGCTGGAATCCTGGAACAAGAGTTCCATCGCTTTCCCTACATATTAATTACCCGGTTTAAAGGAAAAAAAAAAAAAAAAAAAACATGATTTCCCACACTTGATTAAAGTGAATAATCCAAAATGAGCAGAGTGACACATCTACTCCACAAGGAACTGGCACATCACAGAAAGTGCCAATCTGATAAATAACAAGTTCTTCCTATGGCGTACAAGGATGCCAACATATCAAAGCACCTTTTATGCTGTGAAAAAAAGTAAAAAGCTCTGAAGATATCAAAAAGAATGGCAAACTACCTGGATAGAAGAAGGCATCCAGGTGGATAATTGAGATGGGGTGATGAAGTTTATTCACCAAAAAGTCACAGGTTCAATTCCAGTTAGGGCACATACCCAGGTGTTGAGTTCAATTCCATGGTCAGGCATGTACAAGAAGTCTGTCAATCAGTGTTTCTCTTTCATGCCTATGTTTCTCTTTCCCTCTCTCTCCCTCTTCCCTTTTATTTCTCTCTGTCTTCCACTATCACTAAAAAACAATAAAAGTGTTTTTAAGCTAGGATTTAAAAATAATATTTTAATATAATTCAATAATAAACACATTTTTATACAGAGTCAAATATACTTCTAATCAGTGTCTACTATATGCCTTTAGAAAGTACCCGATAGTTTTAACAAGAATAAATACAAGATAATACTTGATAATAATCCCAGGGAGGTAATTTAATCACCAAAAATTAAATTCATTCCAGTTTTAAAATTAATTGGTAAGTCCAAGAACTAGCCAGAACATCTTCTACCAGCCAGCATTTCAATAGTTACATTTAAAACTGTTAACAGCAGACCACAAATATTTCAAAACTTTAGATACATAAAAGAAAATGCAGCAAAAGAAATCCACCTGGATTTCCCCTCCTCTGGTGAATTTCAGACATGAGATGCTTTTGTAGACAAATGCCAAAGAGAAAATCAATCAGATACAATTTTAACAACCTACTAAATTTCACAATATAACAAGGGAGAAACGATGTGTGTTTCATAATTTACAAAAATGTCAAGATATTGTCATAAATCTACAGACAATGGCAGAACAATTGTATTCTGAAATAAGGAACATTATATTGTATTGATGAGTTCACAAAATATTTGGCAGACAACAAATTTCATGTTAAGATACTCGAATGCTTATCCTAAATTTATTTTCCAAACAGGAGACTACAGGAAATAACCCTTTTCAGGATTTTGAGATGCTTGATAGAGAATAATTACAAATTATGTATTTAATTTAATAAGATCCTTAGGGACTTAACCATAATAGAATTTTCTTCTAACTATCTTTAAAAAAAGTCAAAGATTCAATAATACTTGATTTAAACTTCTATACAATCTCCTGCTTTCATAGAGAATTACATTAGTAGTTACTATATTAAATGTCATTCTCCCCAAAATAAAATAAGTATTTCTTTTGCATACGCCATGGCTATATTTTGTCCTTTCTTGCTTTTCAAAGATTTTACCCATTCTAACCTGTTATTCTTAATATTTTTAAAAGATAATACTGATAAAATTTTAATAAATACTATATTTATAAAAGGTTATAATTTTGAAGAATTTAAGATTCTTCTTTCCAATTGTTATGATTTCAGTGTTATTTCCTTAGAAAGAAAAGAAAAGGATGATAGCAAGAACCAAAGTTGATTTTCTTTATGCTTTTGTAAGCTGTTCTGGTAAAAGGAGTTTAAAAATGTAATTGAGCAAGAGCATTTAAGATGTCTCTTAAAGTCTCTTAGCAACTTTGAAGTATATAATTGTACACCTTAAACTTACATAATGTTATATGCAGATTTTATCTCAATTTTAAAAAGTAATTGGGAAGTCTAAACAAATAACAGCCCTTGAAAAGCACCTTACCATTTCTTAAGTGCCTTCAAGTAACTATTATCACATTCCTATCCTCACCTTTTTTTTAAATAAATAGAAAAGATCTCTTTATTATTTCCATTTCATTTGAGAATATGGAGGTTCCAGCTACGATTTCAACTTCCCCTGGCTAGTAAGTAGTGTAGTCAGAACTTGAAATCAAGTTTTCTGATTGTCCTCATAACTTCAAGTTGTCTACAAATCAGTAAATCTGAAATCCTCAACTACCATGGTAAGGAAGTACTTCTCTTCAATAATGATAATTTTTTTAAATTACATAATGATACTTTTGTGAGAAACAATTCCCCAAAATTAAAATTGTGAATAAAGCTTTCAAAATTGAGTTTTCATATCTGTATTGACAGTTAAATTTTCTTACTAAGCTAACAAAAGTGAACTAAAGAAGACAAAAATATTTCAGTTGATTCAACATAGTCACAACTATTTGACTCATCACAGCCATGCCTTTGAGATCTGAAAACATTCATTTCAACATTTGACAGCATACTAACAATCTCAATATTGTGGACTCCTGTTCAGTTTTCAGTGGGCAAGAGACCATGCCTTTAAACAAACTAGTGAATTGATTGGTCTTTGGTAGAATCTTAGTTTAAGACTCTTTAAGGCACTGATTTATGCACAATTGATCTGATCAACCACGCAGTCAATGTGATTTATTAGCTAAGATGGCCAAAACCCTTTTTTCTCTTTTTTCATGCAGTAGTAATTCACCTCATTAGAGGTGAAATCATTGGAGGAAGCTACTGAGAAATAAGAAGTTGAACCTGCTGGCCTGACTCCTTATTTCCCCTAACCGATGGATAAACCAAACACTAACAGCTGGACATTAAGGCTAGAGGTGTGTCGTGTGCATGTGCAGAAGTCAGCATGCTCACACTGCGGCTAGAGATGGATGGGGTAGATTAAAGGGATTCTAATATTCCTCCACTCTGAAACATTTCCGGATAGCAAACTCATTCATTTGGCTTCATAAGAGTCATTCATTTAGTTTCTAGCACATATTTTTTTATTTATTTAACCACAGTAAGACAAATGACTTGTATTACTTTGTAATTATGGTGTTTAGCTAAATGTAAGAACAACAATGTGCGTAACAAGGGTTGGTTGGCAACCTATAGTGTATAAATGGACGCATGCACCTGCATGCACTCGCACACATACTCCCAATGTTACCAAAAATATAGTTCTGCATAGCTCAAACACATTCACCTATAGGCAAAACAGATACAGGAATGTGCAAACACTTGTATTTTCTATAATATTTGGGGGGACATCTATAGTGTTTATATGTCATAAGCACTCCATTCCTCTTTCTAAGGTCTATCTACCAGAAAGTTTATTTATCCTAAGTCTCTACTGACTGTTAATTAACTCCTTAAAATGTATTAACAAATAGTTGAAGGAAGAAATGTAGCAGGATAGGTAAGGTATGGCCATTGCATGTGCTTCTACTATAGAATATTCACTCAATACCTCCTCTTCCTTCCATTCCTTCTGCTGCTGAGAGCTCAAAGCCAGGAACCTTAACTCTTAACAGCCTCAACCATACATTTCCCTTTGACTTGATAGAAACTCCACACATCACAGTGATTTCAGGGGATGTGACCCATAAACATGCCCTGGAATTGCTGTGATTTTTAGCTGTCCCTCCATAACTTATCCTTCTCTAAAAGAATAAACACTCTGCCACTTCTCTGCCTACTCCCCACTCACACTGTGGAACTAATAAATAAATGTGCAATATTCTATGACTGGAATATTGCAGTTGACAACCACACATTAGAATGATTATATGAACACAAAAATGATGAAGGGTAGAACACTATTTTGCCATATATGTGCTATATAAAGTATGAATAGTTTGATTGAAAAATCCAAATTAATTAAGCCCAGTTATGTAATTTCTATTCTAAAGTATACTGTGAGGCATAGCTTTCTTTTACTCTGACAAATGATTCCTTTAGAATATGATGAATGAATGCACAATTTTAGGCTGAACATTGTTTCAGCCTTAAATTATAACAAAGAACAAGATAATCTGTAAAATATATGTTTTTATAACTCTCCAAGAGACATGGCATCCCCTGTCCTTATTACTGTGTCAGCAATACCAAAATACCAACAAGTTTAACTACTAAACTGGTTCAAAGGAAATACAATGTGTGTTTATTTGTGTATCTGTGCTGTGATATGTTTGTTTATTTGTAACCACATATTCCAAACAAGAAGCTTTTACTGAAAGGATCTCAGGTGAAAATTGCGAAATTTAAGAATAATATCAATAAAGAAAAATATGATCTGGGTTCTGGAGTTCTTATTCTCATCAGATCTTTGCTATTAACTAAACTTTGTGTTTAATCTCCCCTATTAATGCAAGTAGTTCTTCTGACTTATATTTTTGTTTCAAAACTTTGTCTGAATTAAAATTTTGATAATTACCTATTAAAAAGGAAATATTCCAGGTTTACAATATTTTAAAATTTAAGCTTTAATTTGTATTACACTTGGTGTATTATGATAGAATTAGTATGATTCAATTTATTTATATATGTCAAATTTTCCAAATATAACTCTGCCTATGTTATTAATGCCGTAAAAGAATCTTTTCTTTCAGTTCATTGTATTTTCTTTGCACTAGTTTTATAAATAGAAGAAGACACTCTGGGGAAAATATATAGTGGCTTTCTGACTGTTGCTACCATTCACTCTTTGGACTTGTGAGTCACAAAGCACCCCTAACTCAGCAAATCCCAGCATTGCACATGCCATGTCATGTCTTATTGCTTTAACATAGTCCTCACATTCTACCCACACTGATCTAGCTACACAGCTCAATATTGAAGAGTGCAGCAACAATTGACATCATAATCTGTGGAATACAATCCTTCCAATAAGCACATGTTGTTACTATTTAAAGAATACAAATTTATCTCAGTGTAGAACCATTCAGGATGCATATTTTAGTTTGAGACCCAAAATTTTCTTAGAACGTTGTCTCATGTAATTTTGTTCCAAAGCAGATGAGTAGTGTTGTAAAACTCTCAGTGGGCTTCTGCGTTGGTTTAAACCACAGTGTACAATCTCTGCCTAGTTAAACTCCACATTTACATGGCCAGAGTGCCAATGAGCATGTTTCATCAGACATTCCTGGAAGCTGTCTGGCCAATAGGAGTGGTTTGAAATGGTTCCCTAATCACTGTTGAAATCACTGATAGTACTGTCTGTCCACACTATGACAGACAAAAGCTGAAATGTATTAAACATAGCAATCCATCATCCTGCAGATGGAAAGCAGGAGCCAGGCGAGTTCAGAGGCAGTGACTACCCGCTGCTTAACAAAGGCTGGAGTCCTAACAGTTCAGTCCCTTCCTAGCTCCTCTCCACCACCCTCCATCTAAGATGAATGAGTGTAATCAATGAGGGAGAAAGCCTGCTGAGGACCTAAAATTCAAACATTGTTACATTTAAAGTGCTGTTTTTTTCCTTCCCAATCAAAATTGTTGCTTACACAGTTTTCTCCAAATATAAAGAAACAGGCATTTAAGTAAATGATGGAATGAATACATTAATAAACTGTAGATTGCAGAAAGCACATTAGAAAATACTGGGCTGGTTTAGTGTTAAGTTCAGAGTGCTAGCTTTGAAATAAAGCTAAAATAATAAAGGAGAGAGAAAAATGGGGCAACTGTAATAACATAATCAATAAAATATACTTTGAAAAAAGAAATAAAGCTAAAATACCAACTCTGAGAAAGTTTTTTTTTTTAGTCAATTAAGAGTAAGTTTACATTGTTTGAAGCAACTTAATAGTGATGTTCTATTTACCAGGGGATTATTATTTTTAAATAAGCACCAAATAGAAATGAAATGTTATTTGCTAAAGTTCAATTCATTTTGCATACTTGTTTCTAATAAGGACATATGAGTCACAAAATAGCCAGAGGGATGGAAAAACCCTCAACTGCTAACAGCACATTAACAAAGTATAGAAAGGAAAGACACTTTTCTTTGGGTTGCAGCCTTGTCATTTCCAATTTTCTGCTCTTTGGACATGCTTGTATTCAAATTCTGGAACATCCATTCAGCATATCAATCCTAATTAGACAATCTAGGTCTGGAAAGGATGAGAGCTGGGTCATTTGCATAATTTAATCATAAATACTCAGTGATACATATTTCCAAATGCATTTGTACAATTATCTTTTCATCCTTAGGGCAATGGTATTAATATGATTAGGCAATATTTCTGGAAGAAAACAGACAAGTATGCACTCTTTTTAACTGCAGCTTAGGGCGATATGAAAAATTAATTAATTTCTGAAGAAAATCAATTTCTCTACGTGACCACATTAGACATTGCTAAACCAAGACTCAGAAACCTCTCTCAATCACTACATTTTTATCAGGCCCTTCTAAATTCTGATTAGTATGTGAACTATTCAATAGAAAAACTAGTAATATATCAAAAGCATCTTAAATTTTGAAGAGATCTTTCTGTCTACTTATCATTTTGGATATGCTACCCAGCTTTACTTTAATGCATTGTTATTTAACCAGTCAATGAGATTTTGGTGAGAACTCATCTTGAGTGATCTTTTATTAATGTACATTAAGCAATTTCAAGGACAATAGGATAAGGTTACTTTTAAAATGCTTTCTCAAGAAATAGATTTGTATTCATCTAAAATAATTCTTAATTATTATTCTCATCTTAATTCACACTAGACTGTTTATGAAAAAATTAGATAAACCATGGTGTCCCTAAGAGTATCACTGTTATAAGAAAAACATTGTAGCATACTTAGTGCAGATATAAGAACCCAGGTGGCTAATCTGATTTTTTTAAATGAGATTCGGCTTTGTATGTTGGTTAGCACAAAAGAAAGTAGTCACATTTGTGAGTTTTAATGCACTACTCCTTTCTTTTCAATCCAATGAAAAAGTAGAAATTACTGCATGAAAATATTCAATATTCATTTAATTTGCATAAAGGTGCTTGAACAAATTTTTGATTCTAACAAGCTCATTTTTCATGCGTTTTGTCTTTCATCCTAATCTAGCATCTGTCATTCCTTTTTGAAGTTATTATCGGCCCAATTCCCTCTTGGACATGGTTGCTGGGTGACCGGTATCTTAGCACCCACTTTGACAGGAACAGATGTGAATCTGATCAAGAGATTTCCCAAGAGTACCTGAAATCACAAACAACTTTTGTGAAAAACAAACAGCATCCCTGTCATGGGCCCTTATTTATCCCACACCCCAAAAGAGAAAGTAAAGATATTTATTCCATTTTAATTTTATTTCCTAAACTTGAAATAAAATACCTTAAGAAAAACAAATTATATTTTTACACTGTAGAATTTGGGCAACTCATCGACATATCAACAGCTCAAAAATGCAGTTTGTTCTCTTTTTAGCTGAAAGTTTATGGGTAAATTTCATCATAAAGTATTTACATGTCATGTGTAATTTCACTAGAGTTTCAACAAAAAAGAGGATTATTATGAGGATAATTGCATGATAAAGATATTTGAGAAGATGAAATTTAGCTTGGTGTTTGAAAGTTTCCTATATTAAGTATAATTTAGAATTCTGTGCAACATTGAGGATTATTCTACTTAGAGAAAAATGTCTAAAATATAAAAGTTTCATCTCTCTTTTCATATAATTTTATAGCAAGATTTTTTAAGGTGATTTTTTTTCATTTCATGTGGTATACCATCAATCATTATTAGAAATAAAGCTGCAGAGTACCACTGGAAGACAAAAAAGGTCATAGAAATTTCATATTATCACCATTACAAAAGTCAAAATAGGTTGCCTTTCCTGAACTAGAGTCTTTTTAAGGACAGCATGATGTGCTTGAGTCATGTGACCGAACTACTTTCCTTCCTCCATCACAGTCAAAAAAATGAAAAGCGCCAGCATTTAGATCACCATGAAACAAGCAGAGGCAAATTTTCAAAGTAAATGAAGTATTTAATCCAATATTGGTATTTTATAAATATGGCATCAAAGAGATCTTAGGAAACATCCAAATAATTACTTTAATTTTTGAACTTCATTCAAATAATGAGTGTTGAAGCAAGGTAGAAAAATATTAGCTTAGAGTGAAAGAATTTTTTTGCCAGGTGACAGCCAATACAAAAGAATAAACACATGTTTAAAACACTAAATATTTTCTCCTTGATGATCATGACTTACAGGAGTAAGGAAAGTGGCAAACTCATTGAAAATGTCAATGCTGTAGCTCCATTCCAAGAATTGATTCATTATAACCATTCTTATTAGGATTTTTTATGTTTCGTTCTTAGAGGAAAATCACCAATTATTCAAATGATTTTATCCACCATTAACTGAAAAAAGAAGTGTAAGGTCTTTGAAATTCTTTTTAATTTTTAGTTGGGAAAAGAACTTGTCACCCTCAATTCCGAAGTCCAATTGTGGAATTATTCAGCCATTGTCACTGTTACAGCGGATATTCGAGTGGGGGCATGTACGCATGTATGTTGCTTTGCCATTTATAAAGTGTTTTTGTTGATGTAGATTGAAAGCAAGTCATTCTATATGGAGAAGTAGGTTCTGTAATTTAATGGTGGTCATTGAATACCTTCAGTTATAAACAAAAAGATATTATAACCCTATCTTTTTGCATGACTCATTCATGTATATGTATGTAATGTTTTGATATTCCAGCAATTAAGCCAATTATTACATACATAAATTCCTCTTTATTTGGAAGATATGATTAACTTCAGTTTTCCAACTTTGTTCAGTCCACATAACTGAAGGGAACCCAAATGAAACAAAAATAGGTTATATTTATCCACTTTATCAATGACCATCTTCATTTGTTACTATTAGTGACAAAAGGAAAGAAAACTCCTTTAGGCAGCCTAACTAAAAATAAAATAAGAAATATAGTCATTTAAAATGTTTAAAGACAATAAAAATTAAATATATTCATATAAAAACCCTTATTCTGAAAAGTTATCACAAGAACAATGCTTTAAAAAATGTTTCTTCCCATATTTGGGCTGATTCTTCAGGGGAAATAAATTAATTTTTAGAAAGTACAAACTCAATATTTTCATATACAAGTAAACAAATTTATGCTTAAACTCCTTATATATAGGATGTATATTTAAAAGCTCGATATTTTGTTTTACAAAGTCAATGGAGACAATGGAGACAACTGTACTTGAACAATTAACAATAAAAATTTTTTAAAAGTAACATGTTAGTAACATGTGAAAAGTTAGTAACGTGAAAACTTGAAGTGATATTTTGATGGCATTTTGGTTTAACTGTGAAATGTCATTTATGAATAGTATTTTTTTAATTTTCTAAGAATATCTACTTGTGAAATTTGGTAGCCAAACAGGTGTTAACAGAAAGAAAAATCAAATTTGACCCAGAAGGTTCCAATATTAAGGTTTGAATCAAGATCAGTTCATTCCTTTCCCCTAGGGAAACTTGTATAAATGTAATTCTATGGTTTCACAAAAGCAGGTCAAGTTTCTGTCCCTGGAGGTCTTTTGGCAACTTGAAGCATGGAAGCACTCTTTCTGGCTACAAGTTCAAATCTGCATGTACTGTTAATGGTTTGAAGAAAAAAAATGAGTGAACAGCAAACATATATTCACCTTTGATTATAATGTGCACTTGTCAGAGGGTTCTGAGATGGTAAGAATAAAGGTCTCAGAGATCAAAAGTCATAAAATATTTTGGAACCATTTCTATTTACTTTATATTTTCCTTTTAAAATATATGCATAGTAGATCGCACAAAAATAATGTGAAATATATGCTTCCTTTTACTTAGATATCTAAAGGCAAAGATGAACTTCTTACCGCATTTCATTTTACATTAATAATACACAAGTTTTTTCCAATTCCATCACAGTTTTAAATGAGGCTGAAACTTTTAAGTAGTTAGCTTTATAAACTTCTTTCTACTTTGCAAAAAAAAAAAAATGCATTCCTGCTTGCACTTTTACCAATGATGTAATGACTTGACAAATGCCATGAAATGATTGAAAAAGTAATTGATTTCAATTTAACTGGACCTCTACCAGGTGTTTTCAAAGACAATTACAGTCCACTACAAGAAGTAGTAACACACATCTCCTTATGTAGACCTGCAGATTAACCCACTGACCTCATTCCTAGCTCATCTTATTGATGGCAAAGCTTTTAGAAGAGCAATCATCTTTTTAGGTTATGAAATTGTTTTTCTATCATTTATCCACTGATTTAAAAGATATGCTTGCTCTAAAGTGCAAGCAGCAATGAAATAAACCACTAAAAGAAATGGAGCAATGACATTAAGCACATTAAATGCCATTCAATAATGTACAAGTTCTAGTACCTAATAGCTTAATATGTATTTTGCACAAATAAAATAATTTTCAGATATGAGTATTTTCCATAGAGAATTAAAAGTACATTTTAGTTATCATAAAAAAAATAAAGGTCTAAGAAAATTAAGAAAAGTTTTAAATCATTGTCCTACTAACCTTGTAACATTATGCTATTATATTTTAAAATATTTAAATGTAAATCACTTCTTTCACCATAAAATTAATTTTAAATATATTTTACATTGTCAATCAATCAAGTAGAATCAAGTAGTAACAATTATGCATTACTTTATATTTCAGTAAACTACAGAAAGCAAAGTTAAAGCTAATTTTATTTAAGTTATTTTCCTCGAGCCAGCCTCACATCCTATGAGCCTCTGTGTGTGTGACCTCTGGGTGTGTGCATGTGTGTGTATACACACACACAGACATGTATAAAGGCTTTTCTAACAAAGATATCATTGTTTTAGTATACCCACATAGACTACATGGGCTAAGGTCAATATAAACAAAAACAGCCACCACAAAGATCTCTAAAATACTGATAAATATTTTACACTTGTTGCACACACAAGAACATCCACCCTAGTATAAATGTGTGACAATTAAAAGTGCTCCAATTTATTCATTTAAAATCCAAAGGTTGTATTAAAATAAATACTTCCTAGCTCAAGAAATAAGTATCATTTCCAAGAATTAAGCTAAAGAAAATTCATATATTTTAAATATAAAGTAGGAATATTTTGAATATATCAGTATTTTAGCAGGGTTACAATGGGTTCAAAGATTTGTTCTACCTTCAGAGATTTGCAAAGTTCATACTTAAATAAAATGTCTTTGAAATGTAAGAATATAAATAACAGCAATTTATTGTTGCTATTAATACAATTCCACAATATTATCAGTTTAATATTTTAACAGAATAACTCATCTGTTTGATATACTCTAAAGATATTTTTTCATTGCCTTTACTTAAAAAGTAACTAGTATTCCTTAAACTGAGTCAGTGGGTATTTACTGCAAGTGTTCCTGCCTGCTTCCAGAAAACAACGCCTTTTAAACTAGAACTCTTTCTCTTCGGATATATTTTGTTTGTCCTTGAAGAAAAGTCCTATGTTCCTGTTGTGACTGAAAAAGTAATCTAATTATTTAGGAACTTTTAACACAATACAAATTAAAAGATACTACACTGTCACTTTTTAATATTTTGTTTACCCCTCCATTCATTTATATGAAGAAAAAGAAAACATTCCTCAATTCGTCAGTGTTACTAACCAAGAGTATCTAATCTATTTTGTTGCCTATTTCAATATTGTTTTGTAAAAATTGTGCTTGAAAAGCATATCCAATTTTGTGTCAAACATGTATACTACCTTCAAATCCACTATAAGATTATTATACGTCTCCCTACACTTAAATTAAATTCATATTCTGCAAATCACACTAAATAATTCTGACCCCCCCATAACTACACAATGTATTGCTGGTATTGTATTCATATTATTGAATAATATATTTTAGGTGCTTCAGTTAAGCTCTTTGCTTTTTAATTATTACTCTCTAAAACTTTATTTTAAAAAAACGACTGGCTATTCAGTGTGTTGCTCTGCGGCACAGTTTGAGACACTTCAACAAACTTCTAAGTACAAAAATATAAGACCAATTAAATAACGACAGTGAGTTTTCCAGTTTACTAAGCTTTGACAACTTTCACTCAAGTAATGTACTGTTAAAATATGCAAGAGAACCCTGGTGTGGTACTCTGGATCAAATCCAACCTAATTTGAATCAGAAAACATTCACAAAACAGGGCCACACCTTTAACAAAATTCAGTCATTGGCCATTTCAATGCACAATTTAGAAAAATCTACATATGAATATTTTAATGGATGAATCAGAATCCTCTTATAAAGCAAATCCAAATCAGAATACACAAGAAATTTAAAATGCACTTGTTCAAGCTCCCTGATTTTTCATTAAGTGCTGATATGGGTCATTCTCTATATATGATTATACTATATATTATGACATTTATCTGCTATTTTATTCCACTAATTTTAATTCCATCATTAATTTGAAAAAATGAGCTTTCGCTGATTGATCGCTTAATTGATTAATTTATACTGGGTAGAAAATTCTGTTCATAGTCATTAGCACATTTAGATACATACAGTAGATCATGAAGTGTAATAGACATACTCTTAAAAGATTCTCAGAACCTTCACAAAGTAAATAGGTGTATCAGGATAAAGTGATGCACCAGTCCATCTAATAACAACTAATTACTAGGCCAAACAGAAATACACTATCTTTGCTATTCTTGTTTTCCCTAAGAAATAATTTGGTAAACTAATTACTCTATTCTTATAGAAGCATTTCCTATACTGTGGCGTATACTAAAAAGCAAATATCAGCAATAAAAGGTAAAAGACAGCTACTGTAGCAAAAAACTACTTTTGACTGGAAATGTCTCTTGCAAATCGAGAAGAAGTAAAGCAAAGGCACTTGAGCACAATATAGGCTCACAGATCCTCTGCTCTCCCGGAGACATACCTATCTATGCAGATCTGAGCTTTTGATATCACACTTATCTGAACCCCATCAGGTGGGCTATTAATTCGGGGTTTTCATTATTAAAAATAACACTGAACATAACAAATATAATGGAAAAGAGGCTCCTTAATGCAGTCTCAAAGTCTGAAACACAAATGTAAATATACTTTAATGTATACTTAGCTAGAATTTTTGCACTGCAGCCTTTAGACAACAATATAACTATGTATGTGTTCATGTATGTATAACTAACCAATCACATCACAATGCAGTAGCTTAGTAGTTAAGAGAATGGCACATTCTTAGGAACTTGGCAAAGGTCATTCTACTCTTGAAGAGTTCAAACATAAAATGATAAATAATAATAATAATAATAATTACATACTTAAATATCCAAATACTTAACAGCATATTTCTAAAGTTATATAACTTGATGTAACTTTTTTTTTTTTGGTGAACACTCTGAAAATAAAATCCTTGAAAGATAAAATTCAGGCAGCATTACCGTTTTTAGAGAACCAACTAACAAAAACCTTAAAAATCAAACTGTTTACTGAAATCTAGGAGACTCACCTGTACCTATTTAGAAGGCATACTTCAAATGGATTTCTTGAAAGTATCAATAGGAGACAGTTTACAACCTGTGAGCTTCATTTCTTACTGTATTTTGCAATACATGTGTTCTATGCTGCTAATACAATGCAATTTAAATGATTATTTCACTTGATTAGCAAAGGCAACTGTATGAAACAATTGAGTAGAATAACTTGAAAATATAAAATAATACTAAAGGATTCACAAAACATAAATTGTTACTAAAATAACGACTATTTGGTTCCACACAAAGCTAAGATAAATGCTACTTACATTCCAAAATCAAAACATCAAATGAAAAACAATAAAGCATATTATGTTTTCATATGCTGGTGAATCACACATGGTAAATCACCAAAGAAAAGAGTGATTTATGCTCAAATCCAGCCAAGACTTTAATCAATATTGGGTGACACATCTCAGAATGTTGGGGGAGGTTGTAAGGAAAAAAGAGAGTGGCTAATATTGGTATCAATAGTTTATATGCAACTCGTATGAAGTGTAGTAGATTAAACAAAAAATAACAGCAGATTTGGACTAATAAAATAAAGAGTTAAGAATTGTGAATTAAATACAAATACAAAAAATGTAGGGAAATTCTAAAAAGAAGCTTGTCATGTAGTTCATTCTACATAAATATTTGAAGCTTCACCAAATAAAACATCAGATGTGCAAGTCAAATTAAATGTCTCAGAACATTAACTAATAATCTGTGAAGTTCAGAAAGTAAACCATTTTCCTAACGATGTGCACTTTCCATAGTAATGATGACAATATTACTGGGGATTATCTCCAAGAAAAACAACAGGTTTGAAAGATAGTATCCAAATAACTCAAGAATTTTGCAATATAATTTGACTGAACAAGGTAAATCCTAGGTTGTAATTTTCTTTGATTGTATTTCTATATTAGTTATTAAATTATAATTTACTAACATTTTTAAAGTATACAGAAATAAGTGGTGGAGCCAAACTTACACTTTTATATTTAGACCTTAGTCTTCTAATTATGCCACGCTCTTTTTGAAATGTTATTAAAAGAAACATGAGGCTTCATAGGAGCTATTAGTCGACTGTAATAGAAAAACTTCAAAAGCATGGTTTCTCTTTTTTCATTGGAAGTAATTTTTTAATTTCTGTGTGCCAAGTATCATAATTATCTGTTAGAAGTAAATCTGTATCAGTGTTGAAACTTTCTGTGTCAATGCCTAAGTTTAAAAGTCCATGCCATGGAAAAGCACGCCATGGGGGAAATGCTCAATAAATGTAGACTGTTTCTGTGTGCCATCTTTATTAAAACTCCTGATTATAAAAAAAGATAGAGCCAAGAATCGGAAAATATTTTATACTGCTTACACTAAAATTGCATCCACATATTACTACTAAACAAAAAAAGACTTGCAGATCTTCCCATTTGCTGTCTGTGGATAGTATTAACTGTAAGGACAAAAGAATACTGTTTGTGAGTACATGTATATGCATATAAGATTAACTGTCTGATAAGATTAACTGGAATCTATTCAAGTTAGAAACTCCACAAATCTAGGGCTACATAGTACCCAAATTACAATCTGGTTAGAAAGATCCTGAGACAAAATCATCTCCTGGCAATACTCAAAAAATAAGCATTCCAGATAAAATTAAAAGAAGAGTCACTTGTGATTACCTGAATTCACATAAAATTGCATCCTAACCCATATCTACAAACAAAAGACTGACTCAGACAGAGACTTGACTATGAACATAATTACTTTTCTTTTTTTGTTCTTGTTTAATGGTTACCAGTTAATTAAGTGACCTCTGTTGCAACAGCCAAGTTCATGCAACTAATGTTTAGTTTAAAAATAATAATTGAAGGAAGCTGATCAAGGTCAGCCCTAGTCCTTTGACAACTTTTAAATATATTTCCTTCCATTTTCTTTCATGTTTTGAGACCCTCACTTTTAGCTTTACTATCAAGCAGGTGATAGTCTCTGTTTCATCTCCTTGTGATAATGACAGAAGGCTTCAACAATTACTCCAGTTTTCATAGACAGCACACTGATGCAATAGCCCCAAGCAAATTAAACCCACTCTGAGGTTTGTTACAAACTTACTGAGCCACTCTGAACAAGTTTTTGAGCTTTTCTTTTACCAGCATTTTGGTTCCTCAGATTCCCTGGTATCGAAATGCTATCAAGACATATAACTAGATATATGTTCTATAAAAAGCTGAAAGTGGTGAGATTTGATGTTTCTTATACACAATCTATATATTGTTTTATGTAGTTTGCCTTTTTGCACAGTTTCTCTTATTCTCTGCATAAATCGTTTCTTTAGATAGTCTCTTAAGTAGACAGGAGAGAAAGAAAACAGAATGAAAGAAATCAATATACCTAAGTGAATGAAAAAAGATCCCAAATGCACCGGCATAAACTGCATTTGAATGACAAAAAGTAATTTTGTTTTTTAAATTCAAGATGCAAAATATTTTAGGTATTGCTTTTGAAGTTAAGATATAAGACAATAAATAACACTTGTAGTTATCATGCAAATGAATAATGCATTACACTGCAAACAGTACATTTTGGTGAGAGAGGGTTCAATTACAAGTTTTCTATTTTCTCAGTCACTGCAGAGTTGGGAGAACCTAGGTAGCTATCTGCAACTACACATCTTCGAAGGTTATCGGCTGTGGTGTTTGCCTGTATTTGGGTATGAGCAACTGTTGTAGTTGATAAAAGATAAAAGATCAAAATGCAGTGGTAAATCAACAAACTTACCATATATAACTTAAAAATAACCTGAAATAGAGTTTTAGAGTAATGTATTTATCGCAAAGACCAGATAATTGAAATATAATTAGAGTATTGATGATATATATATTTTTGAAGGTATAAACAGTTCTACTGAATTTAACTTATCTGGGCTCTAAAAGTTTATGAAAGTCCAGGAAGAAATTTTTAACCTCAGAAAAAAATAAGAAATTTTGCAGATAACTTTAAGAATATATTCCAGTCATATGGGGAGCACAATTTCAAAGACTAAGCAAAAATTTCAGGGGGAAAAAACAGCAAAGTAATAATTGTAAGAGGTTTAACACTACCTGATTTTCATTGATTATAACGCTGCAGTCATTGAAGGAAGTTTTCTCTAGCAATTTGTTTGTGTGTTATTTGAAATGGCCATTAATTATCGAGTACAGAGGATTCCAGAGCAGAGTGGTTTGCTTACTAAAGAGAAAAACAGCAGCGCTTCACAGTTTACTGGATAGATACTATTATAACAATCACATCTGAACTGGCTTCAGATTTCAACTAGCATCCCTTATAACAACTCCGTAACAATTGTTTGCCCTGAATTGAATAGGATCTTTGGCAAACATGTTATCCTCCGTACGTCCAAGGACTCCAATTATCTTCTTAAATGACTTTTAGTAATCAAGATTCCCCCTAAATCTTTACTGCCGCCAGTCCATACTCTTGGACATGCGCGCGTGTCTGTACCCGTGTGCGCTCTGAAGAGTCACCCCAAAATAGTAGAAATAAAGATTCAAAACACAGACACACACCCATTCGCCCATGCAAATCATGGCAAATAAACACTAAAAGTTTCTGGCGAGGTAAAGATGGAACATTTGTTGAGTAGGAGTTGTCTCTTTCGTTACAGCCTTCCAGGGACACTAGCCAGGTGTCTTCTACCAAGGAAGAAATCTTTAAGAGCTTTTCCACCTCGGTTTCCTTCTGGTCACTACCTACTCTTCTTTTCTTCGCACCTCGGTTTCCTTAACTCTGTAAGGGACGCACGCACACCCTAAAAGAGTAAAACTCTGTTCCTTCTCCTGGATTTTAAACTTATTGGGAGGATATGGAAGACTCCGCGCAAATTCTGCGCGCAGTTCTCACGCGCCTGCTTCTGGTCTCCAACTTTCCCTACTCGCTTTCTCCCGGCACTAAACTTTTCCCTCTGCAGCGAAAGGTGAGGACAAAGCGGAACTGGGAAACTGGGTGAAATGACCATTTCTACCCCGAAACTGACAAGTTACCCCACTCCCGCCCCCTCTCGGTAGATCCTCCCCCACTGAACATTCATTAGCATAAAACTGGTCTGGCCGGGCTCCCGTCCCGCGGTCTCCAGGGTTCGCGCGCTTTGCCGGGATGGCGAACCCACAGCACTGGCTTCTGTATTGAGATCCAAAGAGCATCCCAGTGCAAAGCCTGCACCTGCTCAATGCGTGAGCTACTAACCTTAAATTTAAAAGAAAAAGAAATAAAGAAAAGAAGGAAAGGAAAGGAACAAAGCAAAGAGCAGCTGGTTGAGGTAGAGCGCGAGCGAGAGAGAGCTGTGATCTTCCTTCCCCACGTCTCCAATTCAGCAACCCAGAGTCACGGGAACCCGATCACCTCCCCCTACAGAAGAAAACATGCTGGTCCCCTCGAATCTGCCCCGGGGCAAACGTACTCCTTTATCTACTTTGCACACGCACACGCTCACACGCGGACACACGCACACATGCGCGCACACACAGACCCCTCCCCTCGGCGGGCTTCCCATCAAGGTTTCGGGGCTGAACTCCCTGTGGGTCCCTCGGGATTACCCCGGGCCTCCCGGCCGCAGAAGAGTACCCCTCCCGACCTCGAAGGGCCCACACCCGAGACTACCCCGCTGGCCCCTCACCCGAAGTGAGTCTTCCAGCTTCCCGAACCCTGCCCGGCAGGGTCACGACCTCCCTCCAACCCCGGGACGCCGGTTGGCGCCAGGGACCAGCCCCGCCAGTGTTCCAAGACTCGTGGTGGAACAGGGGTCCGAGGGAGCGCACAGCAGGGCAGCCGCGCGGAGAGGGGACCCCAGAGACGCTGGGGCACCCAAGGAGGGGCTGTGACTCCTGGAAAGGAGTCCCCCTCCTTCCCATCCACTCCGCCCCGAGGCTGGGTGTTCACGAATCCCCCAGCAACTAAGCCCCTGCGGGCAAGCAGGTCAGGGGCTGACCGGGCGGAAGAGCGAGATCTGGGCTGAGTGAGGTGGCAACTTCTCAGAGGGCCGGGAGCGGCCCTCCGGCCGGCGGGACCCAGAGCGGAGGGCCGCGCTCCTCCGGGCGCGCGGCTCGCGGGCGCGCGGAGCGAGCAGCGCGGAGAAGGGAGAGAGGGAAGGGTGAGCAGGCGGGTGGGAAAGGACCCCGGGTGGCGAAGGCTGCCCCCAACTCTTTACCTTGCGTTGGTGCAGTCATTGTAGAGGGTCTCGAAGTCCTTCCTGGAGATGAGTTTGCAGCGGTTCACTCCGGGCTGGATGGCGCCCAGTCCCCTCAGGATGCGAACCTGTTCCACATTGCACACCACGGGCGTGATCTCCAGCCGCTTCAGCTTGGTGTAGACTGTGTGCAAGCCCCCCACCAAGTGCTTCAGGAACAGGTCGAAAGCCTGGGGCAGGCAGATCAGCTCGCAGCCCTCCACGGTGAAGGAAGCCACTTTGGCCCCCCTCAGATCCACCATTTTGCACTCATTATTCTGGGGGGTGTTTTCCACTGGGGACGGGGTCGAGTACACGGGTTTCCCGGGGAGGGGGCCGCAGCTGCTGCTGCTGCTACTGCTGCTGCTGCTGCTGCTACTGCTGCTGCTGCTGCTGCTGCTGCCGCTGCTGCCGCTGCCGGAGCTCGCGTGGATGGGGGTGCTGGAGGCGCCGCCGCCGCCAGCGCTAATGCTGCCGCCGCCGCTCCCGCCGCCGCTGCCGCTGCCGGTCGCCAGGCTGGGGTTGCAGTTGCCGCCGCCGCCGCCGCCGCCGCCGCCGCCTCCGCCGCCTCCGTTGCCAGCGCTGCCGCCGCCGCCGCCGCCGCCGCCGCCGCCGGTGGAGGTGACTGTGGCCGCCGCTGCCGAAGCGATGGACTCCGGCCGGAACAGAGTTGGCCCTGAGGACGCCGGGGGCCCGATGGACGGAGCCGGAGACGAGGTTGCCGAGGAGGTGGAGGTGGTGGTGCCGGAGGAGGAGGCAGACGTGGAGATCGGGGGCTGAGGGGGGACCAGCTGGGTCGGAGGGATCAAAGCCGCCGGCACTGCCATGGTCACATATAAGGGGAAACGGGAGGAGGAGAAGCGCAGGGGAAAGTTGCCACACACCCCAGGGAGGGCGAGGGGGAGACGGGAGAGCCGGAGCCGAGGGGCAGCAACAACAACAACTCCGGAGAGAACGGGCAGGGGAGAAGAAGAGGAGGTGAGGGTGAGAGCGCGGGCGCAGGAGGGGCGAGCGCGAGAGGCGCTCTGGGGAGAAACGCACAAAGTGTCCCGCAAGTCGGAATGCGAGTCCGCTCCGGGGGCTGGGATGGGGCTGGCTGGGGGCGGGGGCGGGGGTGGCGGGAGGGTCGGCGGGGGTCGTGTGGGTCCCGCTCTAGCACAAAGTTAAGGATGAAGGTGAAAAGGAGGAGGCTTGAAGGACTTGGGTTCTCCCTGGCAAGTACATTGATCAAAGATTGAGAGGGGAATGACAGAGAGAAAATGAGCTGAAAAGTGCAGGCTGCCGGCTGGACGAGTTGTTGTTGTCACACGGTGCAGAGGGGAGGAGCTCCGGAAACTTGAAATACCCTTTGAAGCCGCAAAAACCTCACTCACTAGTATTAACCCAAATTATCCAACCAGGAACTCGGAGCCGAGACTCCGGGAGCGCGAGGCGCGAGAGAGAAAGCGAGTGAGCGAGGAAAGGAGGAGGAAAGGGGCGTGGGGGCGGGGGTGGGGGGGGCACCCGGAGAGACAGTGGGAGGGACGCAGGGGAGACGCCGGAGACACTGGAGTGGCGATCGGAAAAGGGGAGATTATCTGCTTCTCTTCCACCGCCGTTAGGTTGTGTGTCTAATATTCCATTTCGTCCGCGACGGCTCGTATTGTTTTCCAAAACCTACTAAGCAGCCGCCGGCCAACTTCAAGGGGAGCCGAGCGCTCGAGCCGCCCTTCGGGGATTCGGGATGCCTCTCTGCTCGCTGTTGGCCGTCTGATGTGCAGGGAAACACATCCCCTCCCTCTATGATTGTTAAGTTATTTTGAGGAAAATTCACATGTAAGCAAAGCCTATGTTTTGTGCATCTGGTTGCTTTTATCTCTGCAATTATTTATTGGGATAAAGATAGTGAGAATTCGAGGACAGTTTTCAAGTTGTGGGTAAAAAGTCAGTCTGAAATCGCTTAAGAATAATGGAATGCTCTGTATTCGGTTCCCTATTTCCTACTAGATCGTGGAAAGAAAGAAAGGCTTGCCCTGATGTGGATCGCTCAGAATAACTTCACTTTTGCCCCAATGGGAGGTCAGATGCTTATTATACTTAGAGAATTCGAAATCATCAGGCGCCGTTGAAGATTTAGAAAGTAGTAAATAAGAAACACTGGTTTTTCTTACCTAAAACTCTATAATTAATTCACCTGTCTTACACAGTGATCAACTGTCCTCACGTCCTTTAAGATCCAGAGCTAGTTGTTAAATGTTATATAAACAACTACTTTTTTTAATATTTGGAGAAGTCCTTTTCAGTTTGTCAGTGAAAATGTGTTTTGTAAATATTGAAAAGAACAAAAACAAAGCTCACTGCTTGACTTGCAAGGACAGATAGGGTAGCTACGCTTAAAAACAACATTAGGCTGAATTTAGACCGACTCTTCCTCCTTGCTTTTCTCTCCTTTTCTTCGCTTTTCTAACTTGTTGCATGATGATGTTAATTTAAGGGTTTTTGACTAGAATATGATTTGAGCATAGGTCAGGTCTGTTCTCTGTTTATATCTCTAGGAATTCTAATAATTAGGCTTTAAACCTGTCTACACACATTCACTTACTTCACAAGATAGAAACAATGCTTTAACATTTGACAGATTTTTTAAATAAACTATTAGCACCAGGTTCACAGTATTGAGAATTTTCATAATAAAATTTCTGCCACTTGGGTATTGAAATTATTGCATTTCTCTTTAGGATTTCAATTCTTTAAACTTCTTAAAGGTTAGTGTCAAAAGGTGCAGGGAAGAGCTACAGAGACATATGACACTATGGACTCATTTGTCTAAGTTTATGCTAAACTTTTTGGGGCATAGCAGTTACATCAGGAGCCTTTCCTGGGTCACAAGTATTCAGAAAATTATTCATTGCCAAAAGTAGATGAACTTCTGCAGAGATACCTGAAATTTACAGAGTTGTTTGGCCTACTTATTTTAATAAATTATTACTTACTATATGGTTATTTGGCCATGTGCATTAATGTACTTTAACATATTCAAAAATAATTTTATTTTTTCATGCCTCATGTCTATTATATAAAAACAGATATTTGATATATATCACACACATCAAAACACCTCTTTAAGTGTTTACGCATGTTCTGGAAAGTACTTGCTTTAAAAATTGGCAAATTACTACATTAATGAATGGAGAGAAAAAAAGATTAAGCCCCAAAATACTAATTTTATTTTGGAGTGGCATGCACAACTTTAATAAACTTTGATTAGTTTTAAAAATGCTAAACTGCAGTTTCTTCACTTTAAATTCTAGATCTGCAAATGGGAAAAAAAAAAATGAAATTAAGTGCTTCATACCTGCCCTCCCCATTCTCATTTCTCACATCACCTTAAGCCATCACTCACCAAATACCTGCCACCTTCAGAAGCCACAGATGGGAAGGACTGATAGCTGACCAAACCATAACCCCGCTCTGTTGGGAGGCAAACTCCAAATTTTCTACAGGGAAATCTGTGCCTCCCAGCACGTGCTCCATTCAGAAGCAGGGCTTTGGTCGTTTGCCGCCACCCTAAGGGGAGCTTCCTCCCCCCTCCCCCCTGCCTCTGCTCTCTAAACCATTTCTAGGAACTATCACTCACTCTTTTGATCAAACAATAGGATTAGAAAAAGCATATAATGCAAATTAAATATATAGGAAAGAAAAGCCTTGAAGATTTTTGAGATTTCTTTTTTTTTTTAAAGAATTGTTACCAACGATTAAGGCAAACAGTATTTAGCAACAGATAAATAGACTCCATCCACAGAGATTTCAAATTTTCACTCTTTCCATTGCATCTTTAGCTTTCAAAGCTTTTGTGTTGTTTGTTTATTGCTTTACATCTCTGGTTGTTTCAGGTCTTGTCCCTCCATCCCTTCTTCTCCAACCTGCACTCAATTTGCATAAGCAAAACTCAGAGCACTGTAACTGATATTAGAAAATTCTCCCTGTGTTTTGTGAAGACGTATTGTGCTGAAATCAATAAGACTGTTTAAAATTCAAAGGCCTGCAAATCGTTCTGTTTGTCCTTTGATAGGGCCTGTGCTGATTAAAATGCTACCAAGAAAGCTTAATTGCTGCACTAATTAAGAAGTCTTTAATTTCTTTCCTAGGATACCCTTTGAAGCTGAGTTTGTACCAGTTCAGGAAAGGTATTTTCTTCCCTCCCTCTGCCCCTTCCTGGCCCCTCCCCTCCTCTTCCCCCTCCCCCTCTGCCCGGACCAGATCCCTATGAATGGGAACTAATAGAGAGTGGTCTCAGGTCTCACCGTCTATGACTTAACAAAAATCTGCCCAGGATAGACTTCAGTGCAGTATGAAATTCAGTCTTGAGATGAGCTGTAAGGTTGCAGCAGACGGTAGGAAAATGCAGAGTAGGTGCTGCAGCTGAAGTCCCAGTGAATACCTGGGATGGCAGAAGGCACTGGAGCCAGAAGATGAGGGCATCCGATTTGGTTAAAAGGGGCAGAGACAAGGAAATGCTTCTATTGAAACAGGGAAACAAACATGTACTTTCAAAACCTTTGGTTTAAAAAAAAAGGAGGATAAATATGTAGAAAGGTGGACTTATAGTTGGGATTTGGTAAGTATAATTTTACTTTATGAGTATAAAATCATGAATTCTCTGGGGATTTATTTTTGACCTTTTTATAACCCAAGGAAGCATCGCACTGTATTACATCCATTTAATCCTCATCTATTGACCTATTTTATTCACTGATATCTCAAGTGGGGAAACTGACTAAATGATTTCACAAAGCTTTCTCTGTAATCAATAGTCATTTTTTAGGTTTATTCATGCTGCATTATAATTCTGGTAAATGACTGCAAAGTGGAAGATTGTCAGAAAGATACAAATATTGACAGAGCCAGGATAATTCATGTCTTTAAATCTTCAGAATTTCAATATAGCAACTGATACAGTTATTTGAAAGAAAAAGATTGAAAATGTATATTTATTAGAATATAAAATCTGAAGTGACTGAGTAACGGGCAATACATATTTAAATATGTTTCTTGAGTATCTCAGAATTTCCTGAAGCTTCGAGTATCCTTTTTATAGCATCACTAAATGAAACAGAAACAATTTGGGCATATGCAGATAGGGCAACAAGAAAAGGGTCATTGCAATTTTATTTTTTCCATTTTCCCCAAGTTCCATTAGAAGTATACATAGAAAAATACAGATGTATACTTCAGATATACACTGAATCCCTTTCAGTGACAGGACAAGGAGATAACGCGCTTAATAGATTCAAAGGCAGACTTACCATTCCGAGCACGACGTCACTCTAATTATGTTTACTCTAATTGAACGCAAGGTTTTTTGGAATCTGAAATTACTTTCAGAATTTTTTTTTAAATAATGCAAGTGGATCAAATGTTGATCACAAGCATTTCCATCTTTCAAAACGTATTGGAAAATTAAATGAAAAGTGGAGTTTGGTACGAACAATGCCCCAGGGCAAAAAACAACTAACACTAGATTTTCCAGTCCAGCCATAACACAAATCAATTTGAGCACACTTCTATGGCCAGACTGCCAGATTGTTATGACTGCTAATTCACTCAATCAAAGAGTGCATTAGCACACCCGGCACAAATAGCTTTAACAATAGAGTGCACTTCTGAACAATTCTAAGATATATCACAGCAGAGAAGTAAAGAGGAAGATCATTTTAACATCTACATATTTACTGATAGACTTGTGTCCTTAACAGGAAAAAAAAAAATAAGACTGAGATAAATTTCAGGCAGAGGTTTATTAAAGAGCTATCCAAGTTTGGCAAATCTAGAAAGATATCAGGGTACCAGTACTTCACTGACTTTGTTAAACATTTCTCAGGAGAGAGTCCAAAATTGATGTTTGCACTTCAGTAGTAAATCATTGAAGATGGAGAAATTATGCCAAGTAACTCTCTCAAGCCTTTTTAACTCAGACACACGGCCTCACCAATCAGCTCAGCAGACAAACGCTGACTACTGCCTTAAGTGAAGACTTCTCTAGTTTTGCACTTTCTGTCGCGGCCTCCCCACTTCTGGCTTTTAGTGACTCTCACTTCCACAGTCTCCCTCTTTTCCAAACGCCTGCCTCTCTTCCAGAGCAAAGAATATGACTTTTATCTCACTGATACATTCTCTAATCAGTTGCAGAGAGCTTGGTGATAAATCACCCAAAGGACAGGATGTGGGGAGCTCAAGGTGAACTCACTCTAACTTGAAGCACTCAAACTCTATGTTACAAAATTCCATCCTTAATAAAGAAGTGGTTAAAATGCTTATAAATAACATGGGTTTGTTTTACAGCTTGGGAATGCATGGACCGTACCTATGCTCACACAAGACACACAGTGACTTTCCAGAGTCAAATGGAGTCTTTTGGCTCCACTGTTCCTCCCTCCCTAACCTTTTCCCACCCATTTTTCAACTGGTTTAGAATGAAGGTGACATGTGGCTTATGAAATATGTTTTAAGAAATCTCTAAACCCATGTCAGAGGAGAGAGAGTATTAACAAGGAGAAGAGTTACAAAGAAAAAAAAATCATCATGGAATTGTTTTCCTGTCTCCAAACTGCATCATTTCCACAGGGGGTAAAACTCTTCATGATAATTTTGTTATACTTGCGCATCAGTACTTACTTCCACTGGAAGAATCCTAATTCCATCTGTAGGTCGGTATTATGTTGCACAGCCAAACATTTAATAACAAAACAAACACAGTGAGATCATTTTAGAGTTGGATTGTAAAAGGAAGCAGCAACTAGAATAATATAAATTGAGATTAATTCCCTTCATCTCGTAAATCAGACCATTGTCAGAGGAATGCCATACTGCATTGAAGGAAGGTCAAAAAGTCAGGCAGACATTTAAATCCCCAGTTTTCTAGTGAATATTCTACCTTTAGTTGCACCTTTGCATTTGTTGTAATCGCTATTTCTCTCCCTCCCCTCTCTTTTAATAACCTAAAACTCATTTTCCTCTAAAGACCAGTATTAAGACATATGAATTGCTTAAGAGATACACAGTTGGGAATGGGGCGGGAACAAGTCTTATGCAGTGAGTGTAAATGCATGTTTAATATTAAAACAAATTATTGTATAATTTTGTAATGTTAGGAGAAATGTACTAAACTTGACTATAAAAGTTTCTATTGATTCACTGTCTGCTTTTTTGTTTGTTTGTTTGTTTGTTTAACTTACTATCTTGGTCCTTTCCCTTTCTCTTTGCTTTATTAAATAAAAGAACAGGTCATTGTCCAACAAATAGCCTATAAAATTGTTCTGTTTGAAGTCAGATATTTCAAGATTGTTAAGAGAGAATACTGTTTGTTTATTTATTTATTACCTTTTAGAACAAAGGGATTTTTTTTTTAAAGTTGAAAGAATAACAGTTGCCACCTTCCAGCCCGAGATCTTGTATGTCAAGTTTCAGCCCAGAGCAAATTTTTACAACAAGTTATAAACCCCCTGTAACAGAGGGTTTATTATAATGGAAGTGCTGACACAACCTTAACTATAGCGTTGTAAACGGCTATGCTATAATATCCATTAAGCAGAAAGAAAAATAAGCTGGCTGATCAATAATTTATACAAAGAGTACCAACTGCAGACATAATAACTGTAATGTTTGCAAAGCAATCTCTCTGCTCTCCAGGCTTAACAGTAAACGCAAACTAGCAACGCTGTTAATTTCCAACTCCTACAGATAAGAATACAAACAAATTACTTAAAATTATATTTTGCTCAACATTTAGCATGCCACGATGGGATAAAATAAAATTTAATTATGATGCAACTTGTGCGGGATGCAAAGCTGTTTTGTTTTCCAGCACATTTTATTATGAAAGGACATTCATTTGGAACATCAATTATGGGGAAATAGTATGTTTCAAAGAGTTGACTTGGGTCAGGCAGGCTCTTCCAAGAGTTATTCAGACATGGAAACAGATTGACACTGTTTAACTTCAAAGAAAGTTACAGGGTTTTACAGAGCCACAACCTGAAATGCAACACTGCACCTCTGATCTGGGTGAACCGTCAGGAAAAACACACCTTGTTGTTAGAGTTCATGGGAAAAAGACAATGGCTTGGAAAAATGTAACCATTATTAGCATCTGGTAAATCTTGGAGTGCTCAATTAGTGGTAAGCCTCATTTGCATGGAAGCAAGATACGTCATTTCTACCTAATAAATGTGGATCATAAAATGTGAGCATTATTTCCTTTTCTGGAAAAATTTGAAAAGATACTTTAGTAGATCCCCATATTTATTACTGCTTTGTTTTTTATAGTGTCCACATAGGTAAAGTGTGATATTTTAATGGTTTTGTTTTTGCTGATGGTTTTTAAAGCAAAAAAGGAAGGTTTGAGGGGAGTAGAAGAAGAAAATAGGAGAATTGAAGGATCACAAATTGCCCACTGGGTACATATTCGAGGTTAAACCAGACTGTACATTTCTGAGGTTCACATCTCCATCACTCTTTTTGTCTGTTTATTTCCTGGGGGGCTGTGGAACCCAGTAGAACGAAGAGACTTTGCTATCAGAGTTGTAAAATGGTGTATTACCCTGTGAGCAATTGCACTTGGAAAGGAACCAGTAATTTATAAGAGAAGTGTTTAAGATTGCCTGTTCACCCAGTGATCCATGCCAGGTCAGTTCCAGTAATGCCAGAAAACAAAAGGAGGTGCACATCGCTGGAAAAGAGACACCTTATACGCCTTAAGAGCTTGTGAAGGGAAGCACTAAAATGCCATTTTCTCAAATGAACTGGTCATTACCATTTAAAATCCTGAGGGGCTGTGGGACTGGGGAGGAGAGAAAGAATTTTTCTTTTGATTTAGCAGGGCTCTGAAGTGCTAGTTTTAAGGGGGAGGTGTTTTGTTGTGGTTGCCTCAGCCTTACGCTTTAGCAAAGGTTAAATCTTGTGAGGACGGTGCCTTTTAAACAATGGAATGGGAAAGGATGAACACAACAGCTCTGAGAATATACTTGGCCTATTTTAAAGTTAGAAATTAACCATTTTAAAAGTTGCCAGTATTGGACATGAACAACTGATGATTGCTGTGGGGAGGGGGTAGAAGGGGACTAAAAGGGAATGTAAAAAATAAAAATAAAAAAAAATTAAGCAAGAAAATTACTTGTACTAGTAGTAATGCAACCCTCTACTAATAGTGTCTATGCCAGGTTGTAAGTTGTTAACTTTTTACTTGGGTAGATTTCCCCAATCAACCCCTCACCCCACCAGTTTTCAGAAGGGGTCTGTGTGGATACTGTCAGGCTGCTATTTAAGAAATCACTACCTATGCATTCTTCACAGGCCTTTGTTCTTGTCTAATATGAAGTACATAGGCTCTCTGAGTGCACCGGCATCGGAGGGGTGGGGAGAGAGACGAAGGCTCACTTGCCAACCCCAGACGCAAGCTTTCCTCATAGCAAAGTTATTTTACTTTTTAAGCCAGAGTTCAGTTTATTCATATGTCCAGCCTATCCACACGTTTACCTAGAGGAGCTAAAGAAAATGACGATGTCCAATGTAAGTCAGTATTTATAATGTAACCGTTGGCCCAAGACTTAGCACATCCAGGAATCTTTGCTGATTAATCCCTGTGTGCCCCAAGAACTGCCACCATGCTTTCCAATGGGTAAGGCAATTATCTTATGCCTCACACTTGTTGATATGTTTCTCTTCAGGTGGTCTCAAGTCATTTCTACTCCCTCCAAATAGCTAGTATAATGCTTAGTGCTTGCAGGGCACTCAATAAGTGTCAGCTGGGTAATTAAAACCGCTTCTATATTATGCCGCCTATTTCCCTTTTGTTCCCAAATTGTATAAACTGCTCATTCCCAGATCATGTATTATTTGATTCAGACCAGGATATTGAAGAGTAACGACATTTTAGATATGCTCATTTCCATTTTAATATACAACCAATTTAGGGAAATTCTTGAGGCAAAAATTCACAGACGCTAAGAAACTGGGTTTTGGGTAGCTGGAAAAGAGAATGGTAGACCCATAACAAAGGCTTGTATCTGAGACCCACACAGAGAAACTCTTTCCATTGAAGGAGCATGGGGCATCTTCACTGAGACTTAAAATGCAAGTGAGACTTTAAAGAGCTGCTACAGCTGGTGAGGAAATGTAGGACGGTGCGTGCAATCCTGCCGCCCAGATGTGAGTATGCAGAGGGTGTGTGAAACAATTTGTACAGTTGTTACTTTAATAGGACCATCACTTCGCATCACTTTGCATAACGTTCTCTGTTGTACAAAGCACACTTATTTTTTGTGTACTGATTGTATGGTGGTTGCTAAGGATGTAAACAACAACAACAAAAAAGGGTATTCATCTGGAACAAACTGTCATATCCATTATCTCAGTTGAGTCTTGTTGCCATAACATGATTGAAATTCTGTGCTGGGGGAGCCTGGAAGATCATCTCCTCCTAGGATTGCAGATCTCCTCCTACAAGCTCCCGTCCAGCGACCATGCCCAGCATCACCGATGGTTCGCAGATCTTTCTGTTAAGGTTCAGAGGCAGTCTCAGCATGAAACTGTAGGTAACCTATACGGTCAGTGCATTGGACTCGCCGCTGATCTTGGAAAAGAGGAAACTGACAATTAGCAAAGTATGAGAACTTCCTTTTACACTTACAGAGAGTTGAGGCAGAAGCCAGGTAGACTCAAGTCCTCACTGCTCCTGCCCCCATAACTATCCATGAAGATCTTTTTGAGGTAAATGGAGGAAAATTGTCTTTCATTTCCTATATAAGAAGACTGAAAAAAATAAACTGGCAGAGGTGCATCTAGACTCATGTTTCTCTGCCTGTTTCTACTACTATGTGACAGTGGACATCATACAGTATGATATCACCATATGATATATACATATATTGAATTTCTATAAGGTTTAATAGAGCTACTGGTGTGTTGTAAGTGGCTGCCTCGATGTATGCACACATGTGCTGTAATGCAGAGTAATGAGCACAGAGAATCCAGGAAAATAGTTGAGGAAATGCTATTATTTCAGAACAAGATTTTGAGATCTTTACAACTATTTGACTGGTATATGATGTTAGGAAGTCAACCTGCAAAAACCCCTGACTCTTGTGACTACTCCTGGTTTTCTTGGGTTAAAAAATGACAGCATCTACCAATAAAAGTCACGTGTTGAGGTGCTTTGCAAAATCAGGAATTAAACCAGCAATTGACTGTGTAAACACATTCCTGTTCTGTAGTCTCTTACCAACCGGTTTACTTTTCCACAGGGGACTATCCAGCCTCTTGTACCATTTTCATCCTAATTTCGAGAAAGGTCACTCCAAGCCAACTTTTTTTCCCCAAGAGTTGATTCAGGGATCACTCACAGCTATTCCCAGCAGAGCAATAGCACGCCCTCCTGCTGCCCCGTTTGAAGAGTCTGTACTGCATGGCTTTTCCATTTACTCTCCCTTTGGAGTGAAGCTGCAAAGTAGAGAAGACTTGAATGGCCTTGGATCTTCAAAGAAGCGCCTTGAGCTCTGGAATGTAACAAAGTGGGAGAAACCAGGGAACACCAGGAAATGTCAACAATGAGGCGGGAAGGTCTGGGCAAGTGGATAGGGGCCTTACCCTCGGCATTTTCCAGGACAAGGCAACCAACTCCGCTGAACAAGAATATGGGTCTTTTTCCCACAGAAACTAATTTAGCCAATTTTGAAACACACTGATAACAGCATGTGCACAAATTTAAGTACACGCTTTCCAGGAGGTTTATTATGTTTTTATGTAAATGATCTGTTTGACAAATTGATGATAATTGTTAGCAAAGAATTAAAATTTTCAATAGTATGAACATTTTGGTCTTGATAGGAAACTTTAGAACTTGAATAAATAAAGCATTATTTAAAAAGTCATGAGCAAAGTAACTTTAATAGCTAAAATGCATTCATAATTATTTGTGATCTATTTTAAGTTGAACTTAAAGGAAAGCAAAAGTGTTTCCAAATGCAACATGCCAATAGTAACAATTGAAGTTTAATTACTTTTTTAAGCACAGAATATGAAAATATAGAATTAATATAATTGATAAACTGTATTGTAAATAAACTATTGTAAAGTTATTACTTGCAGCAACTAGCAAACAGTATTTTATATGCAGATGTAAAGAGATAAACTCATGACTTCAATATTGCTTTTAAGCTCAATAGTCAGGAATAATTATCATCAAATTCTTGGTAAGTTGTTTCAGCCAAAATAATCTAGTAAATTTAACTACTACTTAAGTATCCAAAAGAAGCTTCCAAATCAGGAATTGTCAAAGGTAAATATACAAAATGATGTTTATACATATGGATTTATGTATGTTAATATTATGAACCATTATACCACATAAGATGTTCAAAGTCAATGCCAAGTAGTAAGGTAGTATTCACAGTCTTCTAGATGTGTATGGCACTTAGGCTGAACAACTTTTAAAAGAATGTTTTCTATGAAAATTACTTGCATTTTTACAATTTGGTAATCTCTTATTTTAATAATATGATCACTAAAATATCTTTTCACAGTTTAGCTACACAGAAACAATTTCAAGGAATTACTCTGCACACACACTAAAGCATGGCTATTTTCAGAATTTTCTAAAAAGCAATCACTTCCTTTACATTTATAGTCTATAACTCATGGTACTTTTGTTTGCCCAAAACAATATTTACTTTTCATTTCCATTTAAGTAATTTCTGTCTAAAAGCACTTGCTAATCATAACAACACAGTAGAGTTTTGTTTTGTAAACATTTTACTTTATTATCAGCCTTTGTTTTCCAATACAATGCTTTAAAAATATCCTCTGTTGTATAAAAGACGTTGTTGCAAAAAAAAGGCAGCTCAAAACTTGTCCTTCCCTTCCTTTCATTGATCTGTTGCCTCTTAGGTAATATGAACAGCTGTCTCCAGCTCACCCCCAAGCAAGCTGAACATAATAATAAGGTAGTGTTACTGGCCTGTATCTATGAATGATTATGCAGAGAGTGCCAGTTCTTTTCCATTAAAGATAAGGTAACAAAGATACCACAGAGAAGAAAACGGGTGAGCAAAAGCAAGTGAGTGCTTCTGACTTGAAGGTTTAGTTATTTCCCTGGTAACCACTGAGTTTCTTTTTCAGATGGGCTTCCAATAAGGTGAAGGTGCCCTCTGTAGGAGACTCCCAGTAAATGCTGCTGCTTCATATTTGGATGACAACATAGTCCCCCCTCCCCCATTTCCAATTTATAAACAAACACAATATTCTGTATTACTACAAATTTGAACTCTTTATAAATCCTAGAGGGAAATTCTTATAAAGTCCACAATCAGCTAAGTGAAGTGCCTTTTCAAAATGATAGAAATTGAACACTGAGAAAGCTGTACAGCACATTGGTGTTTTCTGTTTATTGATATTGTGGTGTGTAATACAATGGGCATTATAAATTCAGAGGAGTTGCTGGAAGCAGAAAGACAGGAAGTCTTGGTGTCGTGGAGTGAAAAGTGGATCTAAACAGAAGAATCCATATGCAGAGAGACACATTCACCACCTAATAAATGCACCTCCCCAAAAGGTCTTCTTATCTTCCCTTCGTATAAAGGTTACCATAATGCAGATTCATTACCAGTCCCACTGGGTAACATATACCTCAGTAAAAAATTGCTTTTGTTAGCATGTTCATGGAAAGAGATTAGCTATTTCACCGAATCTCTTGGGGCTATTTGAAATTTTGGGAATTCTCTCTGTAATTTAAAATGAAAGTTAAAGCCAATGTGAATAGACTAGGGAAAATCACACAAATTAAACCTCTCCATCTGGAAGTTCCCTTCATCACTCATTGCAAAAGTACAAGCTGAAACCACATTTGTTACAAGCAGGAGAGATTTCACCAGTAATGATGCAATTACATATGTGTTACTGTTTTTAATAATTAAACATTTTGAAAAAATACCTGAAATTTAATTGTTTAACAGAGTTTGGGATTTAATTTTTGGTCTTTATTGACTTTGCATTGTACTTGAAGTTTATCATTGAAGCTATCTATTTACATTTTTTGCTATGACTTCAACCTCTCTGGAATGTGTGTAGGAGAATCTGGTATCACCTGTATTGCAAGTTAGGAGATGAACGAGTGGGCATGGAAGCATAAGACAAGGGAACAGCTGCCTCTTTTTACCTATTTGACTTCGGTTTGTCTCCCATTACCAGCTCAAGCAGCCCCTCTATACGAATCTCTTTTCCTACAGCACGGACAACGTACCTCAACTACAGCAACATTTATGGAGCAATTACTATATATGTGAGGCACTGTGTTAAATACTATATACAGAATATCTCATTTAATCCTCATAACACATGAAAATGATGGGAAATTATATATATTTTTGTGAGCAATTATTTTTATCCCAAATAAAGAACCTGAGTCTTGAGAGATTAAATTGCTTCCCCCGTCTATTCCAGGGCCTTCTTCATTTTCCAGTACGCTATATTCCCTCCTGATTTCACTTATTTTCCCACCTGTCTTTCACGTGCTCAACTCATGTGGCTCCCTGTCTCCCTAACATGACTGCCTGGTGAATCCCCAGCCAGGACTAACACAGCAATCGGCTATCCCTCTGGATGACCAAACATCACTAAAGACTCTCCCACAGCTATGCAGATTGGTATCCTTAATTACTCATGACTCTTCGTTATGAGCTTTAAATTTGAGCTAGTTTATCCAGAAAGGGTGCTGAATAAGCTCACATCATCACATTAATAGGAGGTCAGGGCTCCAGTTAGTCTCAGAGATCACTGCAACCAGATATTATAAACATTTCCTCATATTACCTCTGATCTCTGAAGCCACATTTTTCAGGGTGCCTTCCTCAGTTTCTCAGCCTGGCTTCTTCCATGCAGCTGGATTCATTGTGCTGAGCAGCAACTGTGCTTCTAACTCTACTACCAGAGATGAGATTAGCTTTCTTGATACCCACGGTTAAGAATTCATAAAAGGGCTCTGATTGGGTCCCCTTGGTACAGATACACATTTCTGAGTAAAGAACTTGTCAAGAACAGTATTAGGTAGTTATTAAGAATGTGAGGGATTGTGAAGCAGCGAGTCTGAAATTCAAAGGCTGGTCTGCATATAACCACACGGAAGTTGACATTCCTGTGCCTCAATTTCCTTATCTGAAAGAGAAAGGGAAATAATCATTGTATCTCCTTTCGTTGTACTGTAGTGATGATCAATTCAGTTAAAACCTCTGAAGAGTGCCTGATTTTGAACAAGGTAGTTACCACTGATCTCTCAGGTCTTAGGATTGGGTCAGGTTGAGAAAGCCACTCACAGATCAGTCACCGTAGCCAATGAAGCAAAGTAAAGTAACTGAAGAGCACTGAAGCTCACACTTGATGGATACGCTTAGCAATGGGAGGCTGGGAAATTTTCTACAAAAGAGGGACTTTTCCAGATGAAAGGGCAAAGAGTGCTAGACAGACAAATCACCAGATGCCGGCTATACAACCACAAAAATTGTATGATCTTCCATAGCAATTATGGGCCATTCAACAATCCTTTATATGTGTCCTTGATCAGCTCTGTGTTTCCTTAGCCTCAGTGATAATTCTAAAACTTTCTCAAGTTCTAGACCCAAGTCCTCATGTACTAGATCCGTGGTCTCTTATGACAGCCTTATATTGGGACAGGAAATTTAACATAACTGTCTTCACCATTTTTCACTTGGACGCTTGCTGCAGCCTCCTAGCCAATGCCCTTTCCCAGCCTCACTGTTCTTCTATCCACATTATTTCCAGGTCCACATTCAACGCACATCTGGTCATGCAGTCCACATACTTAAAACTCTTCAATGGCATCCTCTCACCTGCAGAGCGAAGTCCAAGGTAGTGCTGAGCATGACCTAGGAGACTTTCTCTTCCTCTCCTGACTTATATTTGAACACTCCCATGAGCAATTTATATTTTAGGAACTGTGAAGTGCTAAATTTTAAAATTAAATCATGCTACTCCTATAGTGAAAATACTTCTTCCACTGTTTTTCATTAGATTTTGAACATCCCTCTGTCCTCTTTTTTACAGTGTTATTATAACTTTTAATTTTGTTTTGGGTTTCTTACTTTTTATCATGTGACTCTGCTGGTAATAAATATCTTTAGAACATTTCTATTTTATTTGTTATTGTATTCTCTGTCTAGTATAGTGATTGGCATATTGTAGGCATTCAATAGAGTAGGTACAAGTTTGCAATTGGTTTTCATTTTATACTCACCTGACTGGCAAAATTTCAAGTTTTAATATGTGAAATCTATTAAAATTATTGATAGTAGGTATGCAGTATTCATTGATGCTAAATGACCTGCTACTAGTAATATGACTATGCATGTTATTTTGCATCTGGCTTATAACTATTACTTCCCAATATTTACTTGCTTAGCTAACTCTTTCTTGTCCTCCAAGAAAGATACTCTAAACCTACAAAAGTGCAAACTGTCTCACATCTCTACTATCATATTACCTCACGTATATCTCTATTTTACTATTTGTTGTGCTTTATGTATCTATCTCCATTAGTGGCAGGGAACAGGTCTTAATCAATTTTAATCATGATTAAACTTAGCATGATGCTTAACACATAACTAAAAAGTTGAACTTTGCTTCTTTTTTTAAGACACAGATTAAGCTCCACCCGAGTAACCAAGCAAATATTGAACAAATAAAATACTATTAAAGAATAAATTATTTAAATAATATTCTAACTCCTCTTTAATAACCATTCTGATAATTTAAGCCTAAATGTTCTTCCCCTTCTTATCATTTATTTTACTTGCTAGTTAACTACTATCCCAATGCCTTGTGAAATCTGTTACAATTATTGCCTTGAACTCCTATTTTCATTCCTAAGCAGTTTAAATTTTGAATGAGTTTATATCTCAGTTTTTCATCTCACCAGCTAGAGTATGGGAGACTTTATCCTATATAACCCTAGAAAAAGCCACACAGGCAAGTAATAAGCATTTGTTCATTTGATTCAATTTGGATAAATTTGAAGTGTGTGTAAATTCATAGACATTTAGAATTATCTACTATGTCACTTAGCTTTTCCCATATAACAGTACAACTTAGATCTTTATGGCTTAAAAAAATCACTAGTTCATTTATTTTGTGCTTCTGTGGGAAAGCTTAGAGGGTACTTCTGGTTGAGGTCAGCTCAACTGGGTTGTATGGTCTACACCAGCTTCATTGCATGTCTCATGATCAACAGGTTTTGTTAGGCTGCAGTTTCACCAAGTAGCTGTGTCAGCTGTGAATATTCTTGTCCATGTTAACTGGTGGACATATGCAAAACATTCTCTAGGTGCTAATGACCCAAATTATGTCCCCCAAATTGATATGTTGAACTCTTAACCCCCAATGGGACTGTATTTTGAGACAGAGTTTTTAGGAGATAATTAAGATTAAATAAAGTCATTAGGGTGGGGTCATATTTTGATAGAATTGGTGGTTTTGTAAGCGGTGGAAGAGAGAGGTCTCCTTCTATGAGCACACACCAAGGAAAGTCCACAGCAAGAAGCCTGTGCTGTGTCCACAGGACATTGCAAGAAGGCTGCTGTCTTGCAAATCAGCAAGGGTACTCATTGGAAACATAATCAGCTAGCATTTTGATCTTGGACTTCTAATCTCCAGAACTGTGTGAAACAAATTTCTCTTGTTTAAGTTACCCAGTCTATGATATTTTGTTACAGCAGCTAGAGCAGACTAAGACACTATAATCTACACCTAAGAGTGAACTGAAAGATTATAGGGTAGATACATCTTCAAATTGATTAATAGGGTCAAATTATATTCTAAATTATTGCATTTATTTACCTTTAAAAATTTCCTACTTCCTTTCTAGGGCCTGACATACTAAAACTCAAAATTTTGCCAGCCAGGTGAGTATAAAATAAAAACCAATTGCAATTTTAATTTAATTACCTTATTACTAAGATTGAGAATTCTCTCTCTCTCTCTCTCTCTCTCTCTCTCTCTCTCTCTCTCTTTCTCTCTGGCCATATGGGTTTTGGTTTTGCTTCAAGTATCTGTTCTTTTGCCAGTTAAAACTTGTACCATTTATACCAGTCTGACCTCCATGCAGATACTTGGAGTTGAACGGGAGCCAACTCCCACTCCAGCTGCATACACCCCTGCAGCCTCACGGTGACCTCCATGTGCATGGAACTCCGACATCAGCCTCACCCCCGGTTTCTGACAGAGAAAAAGGAAAAGCTACTGAGGCCGGATGCAGCGTACACCCAGGGGTCTGACTCAGAAAATCACAATATAGAAACCTAGGTAAACATAGTTTGTCTCCTTGCATAACCACAGCAAAAATTATAACTAAACTGCAAAGCAATTAACAGCCAGAATTGTCAGAAAAATTGAGCTATATGGAAGTCCGACAACCAAGGAATTAAAGAAACCACATCTATCTAGATGGGTAGGAGGGGCAGAGATGAAGACTTGGAGACACAGAACAGGCAGTCCTACACCCACACATAGTGGATAAAAATTGGGGGAGATACCTCAGGAGTGAAGTATCACAGCCCCACACCAGACCACCCAGACCAGAATTTCAGTGCCAGGAAAATAAGTCTCCATAATTTCTAGCTTAAAAATCAGTGGGGGTTGGGGTGGCAAAAGAAACTGGGATTCTCAGGCTTCTCCTCTTGAAGGGCCTGCAATGGACTTAGGACTTATTCAGATTCACTCTCTCGGGGCTCCAGCACCAGGGCAGCAGCTGAAAGGGCACCAGTGGCTCATGGTGAGAAACTAAAATGTCTCCATCAGGGAAAGTGCCAGGAGACAACTTTCTCTGGGACAAAACTCCAGAAGCCAAGCAGTGGCCATTCTCCCTTTTCTGAGCCCTCTCCTGCACAGAGCCTCAGAGCAGAGACACTCTATCTGAGACTCCAACAAACTGGTTCACAAGGGTTGCCCTACCCTGGTGATCACCTAAAGCTCCACCCAACCAACTTATGGGTGAACTTTTCTACAATATGCAACACTACTTACACAGGAAGTCAAAGCAGCTCCACCTAAAACATAGAAACAAACGCAGAGAGGCTGCCAAAATGAGGAGACAAAGAAACATGACCCAAATGAAGAATAAATCAAAACTCCAGAAAAAGAAATAAACAAAATGAAGACACCCAATCTATCAGATACAGACTTCAAAACACTGGTCATTAGGATGCTCAAGGAAGTCACTGGATCCTTCAACAGTATAAAGATGACCCAGGAAGAAATGAAGTTCACACTAAGTGAAATAACATAACAATTTACCAGGAATCAACAGAGGAGTGGATGAAGCTGAGAATCAAATCAACTATTTGGAACATAAGGAGGAAAAAAATTCAATAAGAACAGCAAGAAGAAAAAAAGAATCAAAAAAAAAAAAAAAAAACAAGGATAGGCTAAGGTGCCTCTGGGACAACATCAAATGCACCAACATTCAAATCATAAGGGTGCTGGAAATCTATTTGAAAAAGTAATGAAAGAAAAGTTCCTTAATTTGGTGAAGGAAACAGATATGGAAGTCCAGAAAGCACAGAGTCCCAAACAAGATGGATGCAAGCAGACCACACCAAGACACACTGTAATTAAAATGCCAAAGGTTAAGGACAAAGAGAGAATCCTAAAAGCAGCAAGAGAAAAGAAGTTAGTTACCAACAAAGGAGCTCCTATAAGATTTCCAGCTGATATTTCAAAAGAAGGGGTTATCTTTTCAAGCTGATATTTGCAGGCTGGATGAGGTTGGCAAGAAATATTCAAAGTGATGAAAGCAATGGCCTACAACCTAGATTACTCTATCCAGCAAAGCTATCATTTAGAATTGAAGGGCAGATAAAGTGCTTCCCAGACAAGGTAAAGCTAAAGGAGTTCATCATCTCCAAGCTATTATTATATGAAATGTTAAAGGGACTTATTTAAGAAAAAGAAGGAGATCAAAGCCATGAACATTAAAATGACAATAAATTCACAACTATCACCAACTGAATCTAAAAAACAAAGCAAACAAGCAGAACCGGAAGAGAATCATAGATATGAAGATCATTTGGATGGTTAGCAGTTGGGAGGAGTAGGGGGAGAATGAGGAAAAGGTGCAGGAATTAGGAAGCAAAATTTGGTAGTTACAGAATAGGCAGGGACATGTTAAGAACAGTATAGAAAATGAAGTAACAAAAAAATTTATATGCATGACCTATGAACATGAAATAAAGGTGGGGGTGGATTGCTGAAGGGAATAGGGGCACCAGGTAGATGGAGCAAAGGGAGAAAAATTGGGACAACTGTAAGTGCATAATCAGTAAAATATATTTAAAAAGAAAAAAAGAAACACTAAAAGTTGTACCTTTTATGTTTGTCTTTTTGATGTATAAAATTATTTTATATATTTTGAATACTAATCTTTTGGCAGGTATATCTGTTAGAAATATATTCTTCCTAGTCTATAGCTTGTATATTATGCCTCTTATAATGGATTTTGATAAACATTCTTAATTTTAATATAGTCATTCTTATTTTTTATGGATTTCTCTTTTGTCTTGCATAGGAAACATTTCCCTACCTTGAGAACAAAAATTATTCTTTAATTTTTTTCTATTTTGTTTTCCTTTACACATTTAAGTCAATGATATAGTGAGAATTGATGGATTTAACAGCAGACACAGAAGGCTGGGGAGAGGTGGGGAAAGAGTGTTGCTATTGGCATCCATTGGGTAGAGGCCAGGAATGTTGTTAAATATCCTGCGGTGAACAGGATATTTACCGTCCTTCACAACAAGGAATTATATGGACCAGAACACCAATAGTGCTTACAGTAAGGAATCTTTGGAGTAGTGGTTTTTATCATTCAACTTTAATCAGTATTCTTAAATTTCTCATGCATGCTTAAAAAGAAAGTGTATGCTATAATTGTGAGTGTAATTGGTTTCTGTGTTCTATGTGCTTCTTTAAGCTAACCTTGTTATTTTTGTAGTTCATAATTTAGTGGTTTTCATAATTTTACCAATTTTTGACTATATTATTTATCATTATTAAGAGAATAGTGCTTAAAATCTCCCAGGGGGCAGATTAATCAAGTCCCTACTCTTCTGTGAAATCTTACTTTAAATAATTTCAAGTTTTGTTGTTAGGTGATGCAAGGTTAGAATTCTTATGTCTTTCTGGTGAATTGAAATGTTTTTCATTTTAACATGGCTATCAAAGGGTGACTTCTGGTCAACATGGTTCACCTCCTCACACAACCACATCAAAATGACAACTACAATATAAAACAAACATCACTGAGAACCACCAGAAAAGAGGTGGAATGGAAGTCTGACAACTATGGAATTAATGAATCCACATTCGCCCAAACTGGTAAGGGTGGAGACAGGGAATGGGCTGATCCACATCCATGTGTGGCGGTGAAAAATTTGAGAGGGTTATCTCAGGAGTCCCAACCCTACACCAGGCCTCCAGCCCAACATTCCATCCAGTGCCAGGAAGATATATCCCCATAACTTCTGGCTGCAAAAAAGCAGTGGGGATTGAGTTGGTGAAGGAAATTTCTGGAATCCCAAGCAGTTCCCTTGAAAGATCCCACAAATGAACTTACTCAGACTCACTTGCTCTTGCTACCAGGGTAGCACCTGAAAGGCAAGTCAGTTGGCCATATTTTAATTGGGCTATTTTTTTCTTGTTGTTGAGTTGTAGTTCTTTATATATTATGGATATTAACGTATCAGTTTCCAAACATTTTCTCCCACTGTACAGATGGTCTCTTCTCTCTGTTGATTGTTTGTTTTGCTGTACAGAAGTTTTCAGGTTTGATGTAGTCCAATATGTTTTGTTTTGTTGTTTGTGTTTTTGGTGTGATATCTAAGAAATCATTGCCAAATGCAATTTCCTGAAGGTTTTCCCTTGTTTTTTTTTCTAGGAATTGTATTTTAGGTCTTATGTTTAGATCTTTAATCCATTTTGAAGAGCGGCATTTATTTTAAATTTAGTTGGATACTCTTTGTCTTTTAAATGGGTTATTTAGTCTTTCTTTACATGAATTGTAATCACTAATATTTTTATATTTATACCTACCATCTTATGCTGTGGTTTTATTTGGACCACGTTTTAATTTTTAATTTTTCCCCTGTCTCTTAATATTTATTTATGACTTACCTGAATCTACCAGCACTGTGATGTCTGCCAAATAGCACTCATCTATTTCCATTATTCCTTCTGCAGTTACAAGTTGTCATTCCATTGCAATGAGTGCTTTTTCTTCTTCCCAAATTATTTATTTTTACTTTATTTATTTAAGTCATTGCAATCAATTTATTATTCTTTATTTTCATGTTGAAATTGGCCTAGATTTTGTCCATTACACCTCCTCCAGCTGGCTCCTGTCATTTTTATATGCCCTTGTCATTCTTTGTGAGTCCTTCATATTTGACACAAGATCTGGGTTCATCTTGTGCTCTTTGTGCCCCAATGCTGGCCTGAGCCATTTCTGCAAGGATCCTGTTTCTTTTGTGGACATCATATATAAAAACCAAGATTGGATGCTCAATTCTCATTGCTATGTGTGTCTTAGCATTTTTAGGCCCTCTCAGTAAACAAAGTAAGAAATGTATGAAGATTATGTATTTATATCTTAAATAGGAAAAATACAGGGTGGGACAAAAGTTGGTTTACAGTTGTGAGTACACAGAACACAGAGTTTATTATTTTATTATTATTTATTAATTAGTATATTATTTTCCACATGAACAACTGTAAACCTACTTTTTCGACACCCTGGATTTGTGTGTCACACACAGATATCTGTTCCTACGTCTATTTCTATCTCTGTCTATCTGTCTAACATCTGTCTATCCTGTGAGTTTATATACTATTTCCAATTGCAATCCAATAGTACCCTTGTGTCCATTCTAGCCTAGTTTCTCCATATCCTGTGTTTCTAATAGTGAGAAATCTGACCTCCATTGCCCTCCAAGTATTCCCAAATAAGTCTAGTCTTCTTGTATGCAACCAGTATTCCGAACGTGCTGGCTACCTCCTGGGCCTGGGCCTTTCCGCTGCCTTCTCAGACCAGGACACTGCTGCCGACTCCTTGGGTGACTGCTTAACCAGCCCCAGCCCCAGGGCCACCATCGGAGCCTCACTGCAGTCTCAGTCCGTTAGTCTCCGAAAGGTCCTTGAACCCTGAACACGCCACCACTTCCTTGATTCCCTACTTTTTTCATCCTTGGCCGTGTTCCACAAGAAGCAAAAGGAAGGGAATGAGGAGGAAGACAGTAAGGTCCTGAAATGTGAAGCTGAAGTTTGGGTGGCTGTTTAAATGCTCCCAGGCTAAAGCAGGTTTCAAAGCTCTGCTTGTACCTTGCACATTCCCTTCTCATGTAGTTACTGGTTTCAGAACATCTTACTTTCACACCAGCTCAGGCAGATTTTTAAAAATTGTTATATTCCAAATTTTTAGTTTTCAAAAGGTTGGCCTGAATACTTGGTCCTTTATACTGCCAGAGACAGAAACTGTAATATCTGAGGTGTTAACTTTAATAAAATGACAAATTTAAAATCAGTCTAAGGGCCTGGTTTCTTGATTTTGGGGGAAGAAAGTTCTATCTTATGTCACTTTTCCAAAGGCATATGCTAGCGTATTTGAAATGAGAATCCAGGTTTTTGCATGTGTCCTGACTTTCACGCTAGTGCGCTTCCTGTTCTAATTGCAGCAATAAGCAAAGAGTGATATAATTGCTGGAAGAAAGAGAAGAAAAGTAGGACTTTATTCCTGATTTTTTACCTCAATTGAACCAGAGTTGCTTCCTTTGATTTGCATGTTACTTTTCCTTATTCCACGTAATTACAAGAATGGGTCCCTGTGCTAGTGATAAAGATTAGAACCATTGATTTAATGGATGTGATATGTCTTTGTAGATACAAACTCTGCTTTCTCAAGCATCTTATTGTTTTATCCTATGATAACCAGAAAATTGATGAGAGTCATTTTTTGCCTTCTGTATGCTATCTTTTATCCAAATATTATCAGTTTCCCAAGATTTTTAAATTAGGCAATTAAAAGTTTGTGTGAAAAAGTTTTCTACATAGTAAAGTGATAGATATCTAGTTGAAATATTCCACCTGAGACCATAATTGTCTCTACTTGGCAATGCTATTTTTTATAATTTTAAAATATGTCTGCATTTTATTCACGGGATGGGTTAAGGAGTAATACTGGGGTGGATCCACTTGTAACCCTCTTGCCCCCCTTTCCCATGTCCCAGAATCATGTCAGTACAGTCATACAGGGACTTTGGAAAATACTGGCTGCTCCCCCACACAAGCCCTCGGTTGCCTGAAGTCATTAAGCACTTTCTGGTAGTCCCCTCGTCACTGTCGTGTGTTCAAGGGTGAAGGGCAGGGACTTTATGGGTCCAAAGGATCTTGGCTTTCTGGGGGCCCTTGGTACTGACTGCTTCCAGCAGACTTTCCACATTCTTGTTGAGACGGAGACTTGAGATGAAGCAGATATCTGAGAAAGCAAAGTGGAAGGAAACAGTCACGGCCAACTCCAGCTCACGGCCAACTCCAGCAGCCACGGAGCCTACCCTGTCTCTGGACTCCCAGTCACTGGGGCTGATGAACCCACTTTGTTGTTTGTGCCTTGTGACTTTGCTTTCACGGTCCTCACGTTGTAAAACCAGTTCCGACTCACAGCACCCTTTCTCTGTAAAGGAGAAAAGCAAAATGGAATGAAATCAAACCATCAAAGGATGGGAATCCTGAGAAAAAGCTGACTGTGACTAAAGAAAGGAATCATAGCCAAGCTGTCCATGCTTTGCAAAAGCTGATCAAATGGTCAGAAATCCTTTTGTGAATAGAGTTTATATTTTTTTGGTAAAAATTGATAATAATTAAAATAGCTTATTAACTTTTCAAAAATATGCATTAAAGGAGCAATAGAATATCCAAAGCTGTTTGGGCAAATTTACCCTTACAGGAGTTCACAATTAGAAGCCTAGTATCAGTTATTAATATATTCTGTTCATGTCACTAATGCTGTATTTAGACGTCTCATCTTTTTCTCCTGTTTTTTTAAATAGACACTCAGGCCACATTTTTTAAAACTTCACAGTGAAGGTATTTCTAGGCAGTTTTATGAAACACAAGGAATTTTAACAGACTTTTTCAAAGTTCTGGTGATGGAGAGTGGAAATTCTCAAACACCACTGTAAATGTACTTAACTCAGTGTTCACTGAACTGAACACTGAGAAGTGGCTAACTAGTAAATGTACGGTATGTATATTTTACACAATGACCATTGGTAGCACCATATTTGAAGCATAACTTCAATGGCATGCCTCCATTTTTGCCCCAACAGTGAGAGTCCCTGTGAGTGGCCAGCAGGAAAAAGAGAAGCTGGCAGGGCGGTGCTCAGGAGGGACCAGAGGAAGCCACCTGCGCATGAGTGAGGACACAATAGTCTCCATCCCTCTTTTAAAGTTTTATTGTTTTATGTAATGTGCAAAAATTACTGTTGCTGCCCAATGGACATGGCTTCAAAGTAGCTTAAATTAAAAGAATGTTAGACTTAGATGTTTAGATTTTAAAATACGATAGAGCAATCAAATAGAGGAAAATACTAACATAAACCTGGGGACAACCATCTATTTACCAACTGTAAATTCTAGATTAAAACACTGTCAGGTAACTCTCCAGCCTAGTCTGGAAATTCTGAGATAGAGATCGTACTGCTCCTTGAGGTGACATTTTGTCTTTGGGCAGCTAGGACAACTGGAAAGTGCCTTTTAAATTGACCGGCAGCCCATGGTACATGTACACAATGGAATACTACACAGCAAAAGAAAAGAAGGAGCTCCTACCTTTCATGACAGCATCAATGGAACCGGAGAGCATTATGCTAAGTGAAATAGGCCAGGTGGTGAAAGAGAAATACCATATGATTTCACCTATAAGTGGAACGTAATCAACCAAACAAACCAGCAAGCAAAATAGAACCAGACACATTGAACTAAAGAACAAACTGACAGTATCCAGAGGGGAAGTGAGAGGAGGATAATGGGGAAAAGGGGATCATCAAGGAATGTGTATAAAGGACACATGGACAAAGCCAAAGTGGGGAAGGATCAAGGGTGGGAGGTGAGGGTGTCTGGAGTAGGTGGGAGTGGTGGGGGGGAAATGGAGACAATTGTACTTGAACAACAATAAAAAAAGAGAGAGGGAAAAAGTAAATAAATTAATTGACCTGAAGCTTCAGTCCTCATTCCATCCATACATCTTATGCAATTTTCATATTATTATAACAGCTTACATTTATTTAGTTCTTACTACCCTAAATGCTTTAAGGGCACAAATCTCATTCTATCCTTATAACAGCTGTAAGATGTAATTTGTGTAATTATTCATAAATGTTTCCATTTTTATAAAAAATTGTTACTTTTTGTGTAAAAAAGTAATCAAACAAAAAACAGCTGAGCATATCTTTTCAAAGAGCTTCCATGATGTAGTTTGCTTTGCATTATAACAAACTTGATTTCCATTTTCTGCTTCAAGTTCTTCAAAATATCCCATAACTGGTAATGTTTAAGGGCACAAGCATGAAGAAAATTCATAATCTTAATGACTTTCCCAAAACATAATATAATGAACCTCACTTGCAACGTCTCATGATGCAATGTAGACTTAACTCACTTCCTCTTTTTAATTTAACTCTTAAGATCTCCTATTTATTTCTTTTATTATAGACACCTTACCTGTGATCTCAGTTTTTCAATAAACTCAGTTTTAGAAAAAACTTTTTAATTTTTCTGCCAGCAATGATTATTTCCCACCAGTTCAGATATGTTAGTGAACTGGGACTCAATATTATTATTTTTGTTATTTCTAAAAATGCCCAGTTTTTACATTCAGTTTCTGGAGCACAGATGAGACACAATCAGATTAGAGGAAATAGCTATTTTTAATCAGACTCACACTCACAAAACACAAAGGTAAAAATAGATTTTGATTTATAAATATTTTCCATACCTATACATATTTGTTATCTCTCTGTATATACATTACCAAATATGGATTCATGAGAAAGAAACAATTATGATAAATAGAGGTTCAAGAAGCCCAAACAATTTAAAATTAGAATACCTCACTTAATCATTGAAACATTTTATGTCAACACCAGTTTCTTTGTATTTCTTTGTGTTCCCTCCTTTCCTCATTACTAGAATTTTTTTAAATTCATATTTTTATTTAACTATAGTCAGTACACAATCTTAGATTGGTTATATTAGTTTCAAGTGTGTGTGTAATATAGTGGTTTGACACTTTTATGCCTTAAAATATGATCAGCCTCACTAATTCCAGTAATGATCTATCATTGTGTAAACTATCACAATTATTGATTATATTTCTCTTCTCTTTTCACCCACCCATCCTCCAAACCCTCCCTTCTAATAACCATCCCTTTGCTCTCTATTTTTATGAGTTTGTTTTTGTTTTGTTTGTTTGTTTACTTTTAGATTCCACATATAAGTGAAACCATATGGTATTTGTCTTCCTCTACCTGACATATTTCACTAGTATAACACCCTAAAGGATGTGCAGCCTTTTGGTGTCTCTGGGTCACACTGGAAGAAAAGAGTGTCTTGGACCACACATTAAGTACACAAACACTAATAAAAACTGGTGGGCAGAAAAAAAGTTTTTAAGTAAATTTATGATTTTGTGTTGACTGCATTCATAGCCACCCTGTGCTGCAAGCAGCCTGCAGACTGTGGGTTGGAAACTCCTGCGAGACCTGCCCATGTTTTCACAAATGACAGGATTTCATTCTGTTATTTGCTGCATATAAATAATATCTTCTTTATTTGTTCATCTAATGGTGAACACCTAGGTTGTTTCTATTTCTTAGCTATTTTAAATAATGTTGCAATGAATGTAGGGGTGCATGTATCTTTTCAAATCAGTGTTCCTGTTTTCTTTGGATAAATACCAGAAATAGAATTACTGGGTCATATGGTATATCTACTTTTAATTTTGTTTGTTTGTTTGTTTGTTTATTAGAGAGGGAAGAGAGAAAAAGAGGGAGAGAAACACCAATTAGATGCCCCTCATATGCACCCCTACTGAGGACTGAACTTGCCACCTAGGCATGTGCCCTGACCGGAAGTTTAACCAGTGACCTTTTGCTTTGCGGAATGACATCCAACTGATTGATCCACACTGGTCAAGTCTACTTTTAATTTTTTGAGGAATTTCCATACTGCTTTCCATAGGGGCTACACCAGTTTTCATTCCTACCAATGATGCACAAGGGTTCCCTTTTTTCTACATCCTTGCCAACACATGTTATTTGTTGACCTTTTCATAATAGCCATTCTGACTGGTGTGAGGTTCTGTCTCATTGTGGTTTAGATTTGCATCTACCTGATAATTAGTGATGTTGAGCATCTTTTCATATGTCTGTTGGACATCTGAATGACTTTTTTGGAGAATTATCTTTTCATGTGTTCTGTCCATTTTTCTATTGGATTGTTTATTTTTGTTATTAAGTGGCATGTTTTCTATATTTTGGGATATAAATCCTTTATCAGGTATATTATTTATTAATATATTCTTGGTTTTTGAAGGTTTCCTTCATTGAGTAAAAGTTTTTTTTTAGTTTGATGTTGCCCATTGTTTATTTTTTCCACCTTGCTTGAGAGAATGTGTCCAAAGATATATTACTCAAACTGATGTCAGATAGTTTACTTCCTATGTTTTCATGGTTTTAGACCTTATGTTTAAGTCTTCAACCTATTTTGAGTTTATTTTTGTACACAGTGTAAGATGGTGGTCCATTTTCCTTCCTTCCTTCCTTCCTTCCTTCCTCTCTCCTTTTTTTTTTTTTTTTTGCATGTATCCCTCCAGTTTTCTCAACACCATTGTTGAAGAGCCTGTCATTACCTCACTGTATATTTTTACCTCTTTTGTCATGGATTAGTTGACCAAATAAATGACAGTTTATTTGGGGGATCTCTAGTCTATTTCATTTAACTGTGTATCTGTTTTGGTGCCAGTATCATACTCTTTTGATTATTATAATTCTGTAGTGTAGTTTGAGATTGGGGAGTATGATATTTTCCACTTTGTTCATTCCTCATCACTAAACCTTTAAAAATCTAAAAAAAAAAAAAAATACAAGTAAGTTTTGAATGCATTTTGATTAATCCATACCATTTTATCTCTACTGTATTTAAAGATTTTTCTTTGAAAGTCTTACTTCCCCATAACCTGCAACTTCTCAACATACTTGGCTGTTTATTCTGCCTTACTACCTTTCCATCATGTCGAATAGAGTCTTGGTTAAAGCTGGGTAAATTAGGGAGGGCTTACTGAGAATATAGTCACTAAGCCCTTCAAACCTCCTTCTTTTATATTGTTCCCCCCAGTAGCAAACCATTCTGTTTCTTCTCAGAGCAGCTGGCTTAGAGTACACTCACACCATTCTAGTAGTATGTGGACTTCAGCACCAAATGTCTTTATGACAATTCAGGATAAAAGGCATTATTTAGTACTGTTTATCTCTTACATAGAACTTTACTATTACAATTTAAAAACAAGACATAAATTTAAATGTCAAGGAACAGAAATACATTTCCAAAGTATATGAAAAACTTATACAACTTAACATCAGGAAGGGCAAAAATCCAATTAAAAAATAGGCAAAGGACCTGAATAGACACTTCTTCAAAACAGACATACAGATGTCCAATAGACACATGAAAAAAATGCTCAATATCACCAATCATCAGAGAGATGCAACTTAAAACAACAATGAAATATCACATCACACCTGCCAGAATGGCTTCCATCAATAAATCAGCAAACAAGTGCTGGTGAGAATGTGGACAAAAGGGAATCCTACCGCACTGTTGATGGGAATGCAGACTGGTGCAGCCACTGGGGAAAGCAATATGGAGCTTGCCTCAAAAATTAAAAATGGAACCGCCCTTTGACTCAGTGATCCCACTTCTGGGAATATATCCCAAGAATCCTGAAATACCAATTCAAATGAATATATATGCACCTTTATATTTTTATCAGTATTATTTATAACAGCCAAAATCTAAGAATACCCTAAGTGTCCACCAGTAGATGAGTGGATAAAAGAGCTGTGGCACTTTTACACTGTGCAATACTATATAGCCATAAAAAGAAGAAACTTTTACCTTTTGCAACAACATGGATGGACCTGGAGGTTATTGTGCTAAGTGAAATAAGCCAGTCATAGAAAGACAATTACCATATGGTTTCACTTACATGTGGAATATAATGATCAAAACAAACTGAAGAACAACATAGAAAGAGAGGCATGGACACATAGAACAGACTCACAGCTATCAGAGGGAGCAGGGAAGGGGGACTGAATGAAAAAGGTGGAGGGATTAGCCAAAGAACATATATTTATAACCAATAGACACTGATAACTGTGCTGATGGCCAGAGGAAAGGGAGGGGGATAGGGACATCTATAATACTGTCAACAATAAAAATAAAGAAAAAGAGCCCTCACCGGTGTAGCTCAGTGCATTGAGCATGGTCTGTGAACCAAAGGGTTGCCAGTTTGATTCCCAGTCAGGGCACATGCCTGGGTTGTGGGCCAGGTCCCCAGTGGGGGCCATGTGAGAAGCAACTGCACACTGATATTTCTCTCCCTTTCTTTTTCCCTCACTTACCCTCTCTCTAAAGATAAATAAATAGCATCTTTAAAAAAATAAACAATAAGGAAAAAGAAAAAAGAAAAAGATACCTGTCCTGCCCACTCATGTTTTACTATAAACCAAAATAAAACAATCATTAAATTTACTTATTTTATTCCATCTGATACGTGCCCATCAGACTAGATTTTGTAGGGCAGTAGAAAATTATACATTTAATATCTCAGTAGTCATAACCTTAAAAATATCATAATATTAATTTGCACTTACAGAGTACCTTTCATCCGAGAATCTCAAAGCCCCTTTCTAAACGTTAATTAGTTCTCCAAACACTTCTGCCAGATAAATAAATACTACCCCATTCCTCTGGTGAAGAAGCTGACACATTGAGGTTGTGATTAGCCCCAGGCTGCTCAGCAGGGCTGTGGCAGTTCTGAGGGTGATATCTTAGTGAGCAAAATTCCACCCTGTGCATTCCTGTTTCATTACTTTGCATTCACTGTGTTTCCAGAGTTGTTTCAAAATTATCAATGAGCTGTAAAACAATTTTAGGAATAACCTCAAATCCCCCAACGAACTTAATAAAAATAAGACCAAAAGAATAGGATAGCATGTGAATAATTCCCTGACATTCATTTCTAAATCTTTGTTCCCTGAATGTCACAACAAATAAGATAAAAATCTATAATCAATTGGTGTTTGACTGACTTTTGTCTAATTTTTCATAATTGTGTCACATGGCTGTTTCCACTTTCCATGCTTGTTTAACTTCTTGCAGTGTTTCATATACACAAGTTTAACTCTCTAGCTGATTGAATTTCTCTTAAATTGGGACACTGCATATAAAAATTGAATGTATCTGCAGGACTTCTAGTCAAGATGGTGGCATAAATAGATATGGCTTGCCTCATTATACAACCTCATCAAAATTAAAACTAAAATATAGAACAACCATCACTCAGAACCATCAGAAATCTAGTGGAATGGAAGTCTGACAACTATGGAATTAAAGGAACCACATCCATCCAGTCTGGTAGAACGGGTACAGATGTGGAATAGGCTGGTCCTTTACCCATGTGTGGTGGATAAAAATTTGGGAGGGATATATCAAGAGAGAGGAGTCCCAGTCCTATACCAGGCGCCCCCCCAGGCCAGGGTTTCAGTGCCAGGAAAAGTCACCATAACTTCTGGCTGCAAAAACCAGTAGGGTTTGGGTCAGTGGAAGACATTTCGGAAGTCCCAAGCAGATCCCTTTGAAGAGCCCACACACAGACTTACTCAGACTCACTCCTCCTGAGCTCCAGCATCAGGGTAGCAGCTTGAAAGGCACCAGTGGCATATACCACAGGGGAGAACTGAAGTGTCTGGCATCAAGGCAGGAGCTGGGGAGACAGCTTTCTCCCAGACAAAAAGGTAGGCGGAAGCTAATATCCCTTTTCTTAACCTTCCCCCACAAAGCCACAGAGTCAGCAGGTACGTGCCATATCTGAGACTCCATCAACATGGTTAACACAGTTTGTCCTGCCCTGGAGATATTCTGTGACTCCATTGCACCCAACTTACAGGCCCACTCAATCTGTTAACCATGACATTTCCATATGCATGGCTGGTATTGTCTCAGGCTTCACAACTTCCTAAATCCTAGGAAATAAGCAACAACTGGCTTTAGTAAGCCCAGAGCCTTTGAACCTCTTGGTAATTGGCTCCAGGCCTGGCATTAGCAGCACCCAGGCTAGATTGACAGCTTAGCTTTGCCTGAGAATCTCCAAGCTCAGCGCAATTAGCAGCCAACTCATACTGCTTCATAGCTCAGGCAGGGTAGCCATGGGCAGAACACAGGAGGGGCTGACCTTGGCTTATACAACCTGGGAAGCCCCAGGGCCAGTTTACTCAGTGGACAGCTATAGACCATGTCAGAGCACCACCATCCTGCTCCTGCATAGCTGATCCCCCATGGAGGATGGAAGCTGGTCATCAGAGGTTACAGCCAGTCCTTGCAGCTGACTGGACTGGGTAAACCCCTCCCATTGGCCAGCCAACAGCAATCAAGGCTCAACTACAAGAGGAGGGTATATTCAGCCCACATGAAGGATGCACCACTAGTATCTAGCTTGGTTTATAGGGGATGCTATGCCACTGGACCCTATAGGATACCTACTACATTAGGCCACTCTACCAAGACATGGAGTCAAAGCAGCTCTACCTAAAATGTAGAAACAAATACAGGTAGACTACCAAAATGGGGAGACAAAGAAACATGGCCCAAATGAAAGAATAGATCAAAACTCCCAAAAAAGAGCTAAATGAAATGGAGATAAGCAATCTACCAAATGCAGAGTTCAAAACACTGGTTATAAGGATGCTCAAAGAATTTAGTGAGGATCTCAGCACCATAAAAAAAAGATCCACTCAGAAATGAAGGATACATTACTTGAAATAAAGAACAATTTATAGGGAAACAATAGTAGAGTGGATGAAGCCCAGAATCAAATCAATGATTTGGAACATAAGGAAGCAAAAAACAACCAATCAGAATAACAGGAAGAAAATAGAATAAAAAAAATGAGAGTAGAATAAGCAGCCTCTGGGACAACTTGAAGAGGTCCAACATTCACATCATAGGAGTACCACAAGGAGAAGAGAAAGAGCAAGAAATTGCAAATTTATTTGAAAAAATAATGAGAGAAAACTTCCCTAATTTGGTGAAGGAAATAGACATGCAAGTCTAGGAAGCACAGATAGTCCCAAACAAGATGGATGCAAAGAGGCCTACTCCAAGACACATCATAATTAAAATGCTGTAAGACTGGCAACTGATTTCTCAAAAGAAACTTTGCAGGCTAGAAGGGATTGACAAGAAATATTCAAAGTCATAAAAAGCAGGGACCTATAGCTAAGAATGCTCCACCCAGTAAAGGTATAATTTAGAATCAAAGGACAGACAAAGAGCTTCCCAGACAAGAAAAAATTAAAGGGGTTCATCATCACCAAACTACTATTATATGAAATGTTAAAGGGGTTTACTTAAGAAAAAGATGATCAAAACTGTGAACAATAAAATGCCAAAAATACAAATCTATCAACAATTGAATCTAAAAAGCAAACTAAGCAAACAAGAAGTATAGAGACAGAATCATGGATACAGAGAGAGTTTTGATACTTGCCAGGTTGGAGGGGCATATAGGGGAATGTGTGAAGAGGTGAGGGAATTAAGAAGTACAAACATGTAGTTGCAGAATAGCCATGGGGATATAAAGTACAGTACAGGAAATGGAACAGCCAAAGAACTTATATGCATGACCCATGGACATGAACAATGGCGGGGGATTGCCTGAGGGAGTAGGGGGTGCTGAGTGAGAATGGCAAAGAAAGAAAAATCAGAACAACTCTAATAACATAATCAGTAAATTACAATAATAAAAAAGAAAATATTAGCATTATTTTTATATGTATGATGTTAATAAATGTAAAGAAAGACAAATTTACATGAAATTTATAGTACCAATAGGAGAACAGGCAAAGTAAGTGAAACTTTAAGTAATAACATAAAAAAGTCATGGGGATGTGAGAAAAACAGCATAGAGAATATAGCCAATAATACTGTGTTAATTTTGTATGGTGACAGAAGGTAACTAGACCTATTGTAGTGATCACTTTGTAATGAATATAAATATTGAGTCAGTATGCTGTACACCTGAAACTAATATAATATTTTAAGTCAATTATACTTCAATAAAGAAAAGAAAAAAGAAAAAATTGTAACCAGATGCCAGATCTAGCTTTATTGCAAAATGTTCTGATTTAAAATTTTGCAGTTAGTCTCTTAACAAATAAGTTTCAGTACAGTTTTAAAAATTATGACTAATAATTATTTTCAGTGTTAAAAAATTATAGTATCAGCAGCATATAGACAGTGTCATACATACTAAAATCCTATACATTAATTCAGAACTAGCTATGCTAATAGTTTATAAATGTTAATTATAGAGTCTGGGATTTCCTAATGTTAGTCTTTTAAATAGATAGTATTAAGCTTGGCTCCAGATCACCTACTTATCCAAGTCTAGGAATTTAGTAGAGTTGGAGGATAAAAGTGATTTATATTTGTTGTTCTTTCAATCATTTACTGATACCCTAAAATTATTTGAGTAGTTACACTTCTATTTAAAGCATGTGAACCTTGTGTTATAAAATTTTATCACATTATTTATCATCTTAATATTTTGTCCCTATTGAAATGTGTCTCATCTTTTATCTACTTTCCTATAGTTTCCTTTTGCATACTTTTCTTGTTTATCTTCTATCTACCCCTTGCTAAAAGCTCACCACCAGACAGTTGCTTGTGAATATCCTCCGTCAAGTGATGTGGATCCAAAATATTTCTATCCCTTTGTAGTGAGATTTATATTGTTTTTTCTAAATGCCAATGATGTTATCTAATTAGATTGCTTGTCATATTCATGAACATGACTTTTCTACTGAAGAAATAACACAGTTTTAGAAAGCAAAACTGCCATCTTTTTCTAATGGAGCATATTTTGAATTTATGTATTCTTTTAATTTGGTGCCTTCAATTTCTGGACTTCCATTTTTTGAGTACTTCATAATTCACATGTCATTATACATGCATACCACTTTGTATGACATAGAAATAAAAAACTATGTGGACTCACATTTCTTATAGGTAAAAATGTTAGAAAACAAGAAGAAAGTGAATAACTCTTGAGTAATTCTGGCCCATTCAAGGCACACAGTGATGCTTAAATACATTTTTGCCTAAGAACTATTCTTCTAAAAGCCAAACCATTCCTCAATATTGCAGGGGTATTTTTATCTTCTGCAATGTGCCAAAACTAGTGGTATATATTTTACAAGCTTCTAATTTCTTCAGAAATGTAAGTTAAACACTTAATATTTAACTACAGTGTCTATATTTAAACATCTGAGACCTTCAGCTAACTAAAACCCTGAGTCACCAAGAGCAAGAAGATTCGGTTCACCCCCTGCTTCACCCACACCCAGGTTAGCATCAGGGCCAGACTTGCAGGAGGAGAGGCCCCCAGGCAGTCTTTTCAGCCTCCTACAACGTGATTACTGAATAATCATTCAGGGCAAGGATTAAGTTGTTGCAGATTAAGAGGTACAAGAAGAGGTGGGCAGAGAATAATTGGGTTCTGTTGAAAGCTTACCTGAGATGCTAGTTCAAAATGTTTGCTTTGGTGGAATTTAGTATATCTCAGAAAAGAAGGTCTCAAGAACTAACACATCTATATTAAAAAGGAAGTGATGGCATAGTTGACTTGACATCATATAATTTAAAGCTCATGGTTATCAGGAGTGAAAAACTTTTTTTTTGAATCAAGAACCAACTAGAAGTAAATATTTAAGAAATAATATTTAATAGCTACATAGAAATAAAAATGAAAATTTTTGTTAAGGGTAAAGAAATATATAATACATTTCACTTATTTAAATAACAGAAATACCAGAGAAATATACTCATAGTTATATATATTTTCCAATCAGTGTAAACACACTTCAGTTTACATATTGCAGATCTGAGAAGAGGCTACGAATTACAGGAGGGAGAAATAGAAGATGGTTTAGATGCCGAAAAGGAGAGAGCAGATATGTGGAAATGAAGAGCAGAAGACATGAGAAACACCCCCAAGGAAAAGTGACCCTCTTCCACATGCCCAGTCACCCAGCGCCCTGATTCACTGCAGCTCCCCCACCCAGTTTCCCTCAGCTGCTGGCTGCCTCTACCTGGATCTAAGCAGCTGTACTCTGCTGGCCCATCTCATCCCGACGAGCTTGGGCAACCATCCATCCCTGTTGGTCTGAACAGGTCACCACCTCTTCCACCATCTTTTTGAAAAGATTCATTTCCCTTTCATCTAACTTTTGATAGGCTTTTGATAACTGAATTTGGCCTAGTTTTCATACCTCTGTATATAATTCATGTGAGACAATAGGGCAAGATCACAAATCACCTTGTTATAAGAGTTTAAGATAGCTCTTGACACATTTTTAATCAATTGAATTATATTTGACATAATTAATTGTTTAAATTATCTTCAACCCAAATCACTTTCTTAGCATATAAAATAGCATATTAGATTTATTTACTTATTTACATATTTAGCACTTCTAGTTGATCTTAAGTTTCTTTATGAAAAAGCTGTGTATTATCCTTATTTGTGTTTTTAGAATCTAGTACAAATCTTGGCACAAAGCAGGAAAAGGAATATAGTTTTTTTCTAATTAAGGAATATAGTTTTTTCTAATTAATGAATGAAGTATCACTATTCAGAGGCTACATCCATTTATTCATTTATTCAAGAAATATTTATTGAGTTCTTACTCCACATTAGACATTAATGCCATTGCAGATACATAAAAAAATGATACAGAAGTTCTGTTTTCTGGATCCTACATTGTAGCTACAGATACAGATATGTAGCTTCCATGAGAAGCAGGTTATAAATATATACATTTGGGAGAAATCACGGCATCAAACTAATTGCTGTCATGAAAATAGAGCAGCTTCCAGAAAGGAACATGTACAAAGTGACAAGAAGGCCAAACTGTTACGGCTAGTGAGCCATACTAGCGTCCACTGTTGGAGATACAAGTGTATGCTGCTTTTTCTCCTAACATTATTACAGATGTCTGAATGAAAGCAGCTACTCTGATAATAACTGTTAATAGGTAATAGGATATCCTAAATACATATAGTTAGGTCTGAAAAATAAAACAGCATATGATTCCAAGGGACTATAAGTTCCAGGTTATTAATTATTAATTTTTAAAAAGTAAATTAAACTGATTTGAAATAAAATTTTCTATCCTTTTAAAAATAATATTAAAATAAAGTTTAAAAATATCAATTGTACCTCAAGAAAGCTGTTTTAAAAACTATATGGTGGCTATGTAGTAGTGGTTTGGTTGTTTGTAAGTGGCTTGGCTAACTCTTTGCGATGTAAATGCCATATTTATTTATAGGCCACATTACCACCATTTTTTTAGCAAATGATTTTACAGGCTAGATATGGGTAGAGTTATCTTAAAATTAACAAGCCATTTCTTGTACCCAGAATTTTATGCTTTCTTTAAATTTGCTAATTTGAACATACTAAAAATATGTTCTCGTTAGTGAAGGGAACAAAAGCCAAAGTTTCAAATGGTCATGCACAGAATTATACCAGAACATTGAAAACAAAAATGAATGTCTGTGAAATATACTTTGCATAATGTAGAGCATTGCAGGTTGTCAATGTCTTTAAACTACTATAATTTCTCATTTTGTGGTCAGAGTTTCTGAGTTTAAATCCTGGCTTTATTCTCCAAGAAATGAGTTAACACTGGACTAATTACTTAATATCTATGCCTCAGCTATCTCATCTGTAACCTGGGGAGAATGGTATGGTCATCTGGATGATTAAATTAGATTATCCATGGAAGGCAGAATCCTTATCTTTAAACCACATATGGGATGTATAATATATCCTATCCTAAGCCTTTTCCAGTTAGTAATGTCTGTACCACAAAATTCAGTAAATATTTGTTGTATGAATGAATTGAATAAATGCTTCTTGCACATAAGAATTAACTTTTATTTTTCAATAGCTTTAATGTATTCCATTAAGCAGACATACTACAATTGATTCAATAACCTTTTTTTTGATGGACATTTAATCTCATACTTTTGAGTTTCTAGTATCATTATCGATACTATTAGTACAGTTGAGTTCTTGACTGCATTCTAGAGACCTGGGATTTGACTTTTGTTTTATTCACATTCTGTAATGAAAAGCCAAAATTACAGTACCTCCATTCTCTTGCAGTGAGCACTCTGAATGTCAATTCATCCCTTCTGAAGGGGTGTAACCATGGGCGTTTCAGAAGGTGTGTATGAGGCAGAGCTTGTCTCTCTGCCTATTTTGGCCATTTCTACTAAAAACACATGGTTGGTGTGACCCACGAGGTATAATGAAGTCCAACCCATACGGTTATGTTAACTAGTCTGTTGTTGGTACAATTCAGGGTCTGTACCCACCCTTTGACTCGGTGAGTGCCTTTGCCACCCTGAGCCCATCGCGGTGGCTGCTGCTACTGCTGGTTCGAGTAACGGTGAGATAGCAGCCTCGGCAGTGCTCTCTGTGTTAGAGGCCCACTTTAGCACCACCAGCAATCCCCACCTCATGAGCTAATCTCTGACGTGTGTGCTCCTGGTGAGCGTACATGAAAAGTCTTGGGCCCATTTATGTTACACGTGATCAAAGGCAGCTCTGGAAAGCAAAACATAGGTCTTGCTTTTACTAACCATTCTGTCCCGATGGGCTTGCTCTGGGTTCATGCCACCAATGTGGTGCTACAAAATGTCCTTTGGGTTGTGACAAAGGTATAATGTTATGAGTCCGTCATTAAAGTATCATATAGAATAGTGTCGTGGCCCTAAAAATCCTCTAGCATAATGTAAATGAAAATAGGGAGCTTAGCTCTCTGTTCCTTCTCCCTTAATCTCAGAATTTAGCAGAGTACCTGGAACATAGGTTGTATTAAAAAAATTGTTGAAAAAAAATAAATCACATCTTCTAATATCCAGAGCAAATAAATTTGTTCCTTTCACTGAGACTAACAATGGATAAAGCTGAATAACTCAATTGCAATTCATGAATTTTAATTACTTTCATTCTCCTCTTGTATCTCCATTGTGTATTAGTTTTCTTCAGTAATGGGTATTCGGTTTGCAATATTAAATTTAAAGTGTCCCTTGTTTTAATTTTAAAAAAGAAGTACTACTTCATTTTTCTCATAGCTATTGTTAATCTGTTTATCTTGTTATTACTGGTAATGTTTTCTTACATTCTTTATCTGGTATGGTATCCTAATTTCAGGATTATTTTCTTGTTTGCAAAGAAATGAAGAAGTCAGGAGATGGAATTTTAAATACTAACTGGGTGACTTGGGGATAAATAATATAAGCTTGGGAATTCAAGGTTGAATGGGAAGATTCCTTCCAGCTGAATTGTTCTAGAATTTTAAGACAAAGTGGAGAATGAGAGCGCTGCATGACTAATAAGGGTGAAAACCGAGCAGACATCAAAAAGATAATGACATGTAAATAAGTAGCTGGACATTTTAGTGATAGCCTTACCACTTCTAAGTCATCTAATAATATCTTGTATTTTATCATCCTGGATTATATTGTGGTTCAAAATATCGCAATACTCAAATGTGAAGGTAGGTCACCACCATTATTCCCAGTAATAGTAATCGCATTACATAGCACCTTTCATCTCAGTCTCTCAAACCACCTGGTAAACATTAATTAAACCTCAAAACTCTCCTATCCTAGTATTACTGTGCCCATTTAAGAGATGGAAAAGTGAGCCATGTTCTTGTTTAAACCATAAACCAAAGCTTTCTCATTTTAAATCAGTAGACTTCCTTAAGCTAATAATGTGCTAGCAGAGACCTGGGGTTGAATTTAATGAATGAGAATTTCTATATGTGGTATTGCCATGACTGTGGGTTTATGGAACTATGTGTGGTGTCTGTGAATGTGTGTGGGTGTGTATATAGAGTGTGAGCAGCTATGATTATAATTGTATATAGTCTGTGGGAAAAACCAGTACATAGGAGTGTGTGTCTGAATAAATACAAACTGTGTTCCGCAGACACTCAGAATTTCTCTCTAATTTGTTTTTAAAATGTCTCAGCTGCATCGAACACTTCCCTTGACCATCCTTCATGCCCTTTTCTAGTGTCGCTCCCATTTCTCCACACTTTCTTCTTCCTCTGCTCATCCAAGCTCAGAGCCCTGACATTCAGCATTTATTCTCACCCCACATGCTTTCTCTTTTGCTCCTGTGCTCCGCAGCCCAGTTCTACTGACTCCCTATGTGCTGCCAGTTCCCATGTCTATTCAGACAGCTGACTCTCTTTCCTGAGTGTCACCACTAACCACAGGCATTTCTCTACTTCGATGCCCCAGCGTTATTTTAAATTCAGGATGTCCGAGAATGCACTCATCGATTTACTCACCTTTTCTCCTGTGCAACCTAAATCTCTTTTTTCCTCACTCTTCTTAAAAGGGATTACCAACTACCCAGATGTCCAACACAGAAATCCAGACTCTCATCCTCTATCTCCCTCACCATTTACACTCAAACATCCAGCTTACGCTGTTAGCTAAGATGCTATTTCCACTTTCTTTAGTCTTGTCATTCCTCTTAATACTCCTGCCATATCTTTGGAATAGGTCTTCAGTATCTGCTGCCTGTGTGATGATAAAAATCTTCAAATAAATTCTCTGGTCTGACGTCATGGTGTCTTTCATAAGACAATAACCTGATCACGTCTATCCTACCTACAGCCCTTCAACGGCCCTCCTCATTACTATTAGAGTCAAGTCCGATCCTTGACATTACTTCCAAGGTCCTACCTGATCTGACTCCTGCAGACCACATCCATGAGCGTCACAAAAGTCTGCCTTGTTTTTTCAGACAGCCATCTGTGTGCTCTCAGAACTCACTGTGTATTACTTATCACACAGCATTATTGTTGACTTTATTTGTGTGGTTTTTTTCCCTTCGATGAAAAGTTTGGGAAAGGCAGAAATAGCGCCTATTTTTGGAACACTGTATCCCAGTGCTGGCATTATTCCTGACACATAACAGATGCTTTGTAAATATTTACTGAATGGTTAGCTGAATCAGTGACCACACGGACTCTGTGTAAGTAAATCAGTGAGGTCACTGTTTTAGGCAAAACTTGTGGGAATAAGGAAAATGGGCCAAACCCATGTTGCTCTAAACAAACTATATTGCTCTAAATAATTCAGGAGCAGTAGGTCACTCAGTCTAAATAATGTATTCCACTAGAAAAATATTTATTATGTCCTTAAATTGCCTACTACATACCAGGTAGGACTGCAACCAGATTGACTTTACATGTGGTTTATGAAAATAATCTTGGATTTGCAGTCCTGTTCCTCAGTGCTCACAAACAGGAGGGCTTCCTGTCCTCGTCCTGCGCCTCCCTCCACACAAGGTCACATTGTGGGGACCATGTACAGTTGCAAGCCTAGAAATCCCTACCCAAGCAAGTCAACTCACCTTTCCTGAGGCTGGCAAATGCCTATTCCTGGGATCTGTCTTTTTGAGGGTTGATGAGGACACCTTTGGGTCTGAAGGATTGCCAGAGGGCAAATGTTTTAGAGACATGAGGACCAAGAACTGACATGAGGATGGGACTTCCAAATTCTTGCAAAGGTAATTCAGGGTGCTGACCAGTGTAGGAAGAGAAGGGCAAGACAATTCGGGAAGGTTGCCAGAGGTGGAATCTGGATGTGGGTCTCCAAAGGCTTTTAGGATTCTATGAAATTTGTATCCGGTCATCTAGGTTGTTAGGAACCACATTTGTCAACGTAAGGAGATTTAGTTTACTTAATAATTTGTCCGCTTGCTTTACAGCCTTCAACTATTTAAACATTTCTTACGTGGGCCTCCAGTCATACTCTTGCAAAGGTCCATAACTGTTAGGTGCTGGCCTGCTATTCAAAACAGTTATTTTCTAGAAGATTTTTGGTTTTGGTAAGATAGCATGAAATAAATATTAAATGGTCCTTAATTTCCTGTTATCTGTCAGTAATATTTTAGGCCAAGAATAAAATATATTTCTGTTATACCTCAACACAAATCATGGTTTTCATCGTAAGGCAGAAAACTCATATTACATAGGTTCAATCTTTTTTTTTTTTTTTTCGACATAATGATGGGAAAAGTGCTTCAGCAAAGTCCCTGATGTTAATATTCACAGAAGGGAAGAGACTAAAGCATATTTGAATTATAGCTGTTTGTTTTGTTTTCTTCATTTGTTTTTGGTGCCTCTTTTTTTATAGGATTGCCATATCTCAGCAGCATCTCATTATTTCAACACTCCCTTCTCAGTAGAAGGAAGCCAGAGTTACTATCATTTTTATGATATAATTTGATTTTGGTACAAGGATGTTATAGATATTTGATGATACACATTTTTAGAATTTTGTGGTTACTTAGTAAAAATTTGTAAATATTAACTTATATTGGCCCTATAACACTTAGAGATAGATATTATTGTCCCCATTCTATCGCTGAGAAAACATGGGCAAAAAGGGGCTTAAGTAACTTGCTCAAAGTTACTGCTATATATCTAATAAATAACTGAGGACTCAAATTCAGACCATCTAACCTAGTAATGTGACTCCTAAGCACTATCCCATTACTGCCACAAAAGTCTTTACTTTTTTTACCATTTAGTTTTATTGAGCATTTACTTCTTAAGGATGTGGGTCACAGGTGGTGAGTCTATGTAGTTGAAGGAAACAAATCTGAAGGGGACAAGTAATACTAACCTGACTTATTCCACAATATGCGAATACATTTCTCTCAGAAATAAGAGGAGTCCAAGTTTATCTTCTAATAAGACAAGTGCATGTGCTGTGAATTGAATTACACAATTTCTATTTTACCAGTCTACATAGCAATATTTACTTCACACTCCCAGAAAGATTAAAATACATTATAAAGTGTTTAAATATAATTAATTCTAAAACAATAATCTGTAAGGATATGTAGAAGTCATTCACTTCTTTGGTTATGTAAAAACTTCTATTTCACATTATGTGACCTTATTTTGTAAGCCATTAGCGAAAGAAAATATGATATGAATTTCCAATGCAATACAAATAGAATGCATGATCTATAGAGTAAGAACTGTTCTGGAATGCTAAGGTTTCCATATTTGCTCCCAGTACCAACACAGAAGAATATTATTTGGCCTAGATCAGTTCCTTTTATATAAATTAGACTGGAAAATTGCATCAGCTTTATTTAGAAATATCCACAGGAGAGAGACTCTGATTATTGAGGTCACTGCTGTGGCTACAGTAGTGACTTAAAAACCAGTTCCACAGTTGGGAAGTTTATTATGGAAAGTAATTAAACTTAGCCAAATTTAGCAGAAATTATAGATAAAGGCTAAAAAACTTCTTCTGGGTTTCTAAAATCAATACCCAAAAGATAAAAAAACAAGGTATATTTTTATTGCAAATGACCTTTCATCAATATGAGTATTAGAATTACATTACTTTCCTCATAAAAGTAGAACACCTTATGTGTCAGGCCCTTTGGTAGGCATGATGGATTCACAATTAACAAGAGGGAAAATTTCTGTCTTCATGGAGCTTACTTGTGGTGAAATTGATTAGAAAACCCTATTGGTTCTATCACCAGTACATGTATTTTCAATATGTCTACTTTTTAATTTTTGCTCTTATTTGTAAACTGCAATGTTTTGTACCTTATCTTTAGGATTAAAAAGAGAGAAGAAGAGGAAGAGGAAGAGGAAGAAGAAGAAGAAGAAGAAGAAGAAGAAGAAGAAGAAGAAGAAGAAGGAGGAGGAGGAAAGGGAGGAGGAGGAAAGGGAGGAGGAGGGAGGAGGAGAGCAGGGGGAGAATAGTTGACCCTTGAACAACAAGGGGTTAAGGGCACTTACCCCCCCACATGGTATAACTTTTAAATCTGCCGAAACTCATTTATGAATAGCCTGCTGTTCACAGGAAGCCTTACTGATGATATACATTATATTAATATCTATTGTGTAAGGTACATGTATTATATACTGTATTCTTATAATAAAGTAAGAGAAAAGAAAATTATATTAAGAAAATTATCAGTGAGAAAATAATACATTTACAATATTTATTGAAGCAAATCTACATATAAGTGGCCCAGCACAGTTCAAACCCATGTTGTTCAAGGGCCAGCTGTAGACAGAAGTGTTGGTGTGGTGTGGCTTATTATTTCAGTGTCTCCTTAGGTATGCTCCTGGACCTTACATTCTAGTAGGGAGAGAGAGGCAAGAAAGAAAATACACTGGAAATACACAGTATACGAAATGCCAGTAGTCTTATGGAACAACGAATCAAGACAGGGTGATAAGCTGGGAGTGTTATGTTCAGCTTTGAATTGTCACACAGCAATTGCTCAATAAATCTTAGCACCATTATTGTGGTTTTCTGTTGTTCCTGAATGGAAAATGGAAAGATGTCACAGATTTGTATTCCTTGTCTCTTAAGTAGTGATGTCACTTTCTTAAGTATTATAACGAGGTTGTGATGAAGTTGGGAATGAAACGATACATGCTATATCGTGGCGATCAGTCTCTCCCACACACCTCGCCACAATTTTAGGTCAGTAATGTCAAGAAGTTGTCCAAGGTAATGATCAGTCCACTTCATTTTTATCCACCCTGGCCACATTTCTTATACTTTGTTTCCTGAACAGTTGCCATCACTGAGTAGTATGCAAAAATAAAGAAAATACGGGACAAATATAAACAAAAACAAATTGGGGTTAGCCTAAAGGATTTTACTTTTGGACATATAAAACTGCATTATCAAAAAGTGTGTTTCAGTGTGAAATAGTTTACAAAATATAGAACAAATATGAAAAAGATAATTTTACAGAAGAATTGAACAGGAAATTTCTTCTAAAATATTTTCCTTCCTAGCATGACCAAAGTTTTAATATTAAAAATTATGGTGCCCAAATCATTTCTAAAGAATTCATCAGTTACATAAATTGTAATCTTTCATCAATTTAAAAAATATTTTCTAAGACTGCTGTGAACTGTTGAACCCCTTTCTGCCTACAAACATGAAGTCGCTGTACATGCAATTATATTTATATTCGATATTACACAGTATACACCAGCTGTCACCTTTGTATGTTTCTAAAGTATCATATCAGCTTCTGCAGTTATTAAACCAAAGATTTTAATTTTTCAAAATAATTTCGCTCTAAGGCCTCCCAGTGTCCTTACTCAAACCCACAAACGCAAGCATTTTTAACAATTTCCTCACTCCCACTTGCCGCGTGTTTCCTGGGGGCCCCTGTGCACTAAGTGTTAACACAACCCGGCTACCCATGAGCCACATTTCTTTATCTGCATGTTTTTTAAAGTGTTTTATTTCCAAGCTTTAGAACTATCTAATGGTGATGAAATCCTCATTTATCTTTTTAAAGGACTTGTCTAGAAATACTTTTAAAAATCTAATGTGACATGATCATTTTAAAGTATGAATGAAAGTGTGAGATTTCTTGTGTTCTTATACCTTTATTTTACTTTTGAATAGTAAAACTCCTCTTTCTTCCTCTTACAAATTTATTTTGTTTATGCAAGTTATAAAATGGGTGGATCCGTTAAAAATATCACTAGAACAGGATTTAAAACAAGAAGTAGTAATCAAAATTATAGAAAACCCTATTCATTTAGTCTTGGACATACTACCTGGTTTGCACAGTGCTTGAGAGTTTCCTTCAGATAACGTGTGTTTTTCCTGTTCTTCCTTCCTGCAAATTCACTTTCAAAGAAAGTTTCAATTATTTGCATAGCTTTATTCTTAATTTCTTTTTTCCTTTCAGATTGTTGCTTTCACTACCTGTTTTCCCAATTGCTCTTTTCGATGCCGCATTTTACAATTCCAGTTGGCTTGCTTATCAACAATAATCAATTAGAGGGATGTTTTCAAGAACAGTGTGCATTTAAAGGGTACCCCTAGATCATTGCATGTTGGACTTAGTACGAAAAATGCATTTGGAGTCATTTGATTTGCAGAAATAACAAGCGTGAATGCTTCAGTTTCTAATATTAATTAGTTTTCAACCCAGACAGTCTGGATAACTATATATTTACTACCTTGTAAAGAACTATCATAACAAGCCCTTAAGCATTATTTGAAAATTAATAAACTAAAGTAGGAGGAAACCTTTTACTTTCCCATAACAACATAAACTGAGTTATATTATTTTATTGCAAAATTTACTTTTCAATTATAGGTTTACTAACGTAAGAGGCTTGAAAAGCATAAAAAACAATGATTAGTCTCTTAACACTGTGGATGACTAATGCAATGAGTGCCCTTTACTGTATGGAAACAGTTTCTTTGTTTGCTTAAAAAAAATTCTTTCCTTGAAGTGCCTGAGAATAAGCCTTGATTCACAAATAAGTCTTGTTTCTATTACCTTAATAGAATGCATTCATACTTAAGTGGGGTGTTTTCTAACTCTTAACCTTCTTTCAAGATCATGCTTTGATTTTCTAAAATTGAAACTTGCAAGTAGAGAAATTCAATTGTTCAAAATCTCCAAACATCCAAGAGACCCAGCAGTCTGAATTTGAGCTAAACACCAGTTGCCATTGATGATTATGTTGGATTTCAAGGATAACATTGTGTATAAATTGGGTTAATTACTTAGAAGAGAGTGTAGAAGACAAAAACTACTTAACCTAATTCTTATCATCCCAAGGTGAGGGCACAGAGCAGTGTTAATACTCCCTGGCAGAGAGGAGTAACGTAATCCCTTCCCTACCAGAGCCAGGGCTGTGGCTCTGGGTCATCCTGGATGCCAACTGAGAAATTTGGTGTCTGACCACATGTGAATGGGGCGTGTGTGTGCGTGCGCGAGAGATAGATTCTGAAGAAAGAGCAAGGGTTAGACTCTATGCAGACTTGTTAGAGTAAAGTGCAGAAGAACTCGTTTTCTTCCACTCCTACTCTTTCACCCCAACTTTAAGTGCACATGTTTGTTTGTTTTTTAACATTTTATTTATTTATCTTTAGATGGGAAGGGAAGGAGAAAGGAAGAGAGGGAGAGAAATATCAATGTATGGCTGCCTCTCGTGTGTCCCCTGCCGGGAACTGGCCTGCAACCCAGTCATGTGCCCTGGCTGGGAATGGAACCACAATCCTTTGGTTCACAGGCCCGAGCTCAATCCACTGAGCTACACCAGCCAGGGCTAAGTGCACATGTTTATTCTGTTTATCTGTGTGGCGTAATGGTGAAAAGTGAGGACTTTGCCGCAGGCAGCTATAATTTAAATTCTAGCTTCATTACTTACCAGCTGTGTGATGATGATCAACTCTCTCAACTTGTGACTCAGTTTCCCCAGCTACAAAATGAAGATAATTTCCCAGGATTGTTGCAAAATTCAGGAGAGCAGGATCTATGCAAGTGATACTGATTTTAAAGATGGAATTCTCATTCTATCTGATTTTGTTTGCACTCTTTACAGTGCTTTGTAAATATTTAGTTTCCTAAGTTCGTAAATCATTTAGTTGTGATAAAATAAAGAAGGGCTTAAGTTAAAAAAAGAAGGTTGCGAAAATAAAAAGAGATGGAGCATATGAGTTGTTGAGTTAGTACTTTCCATTTTCAAAATGCTGTCCCTGAGTTGCTCTGAGTCACTAAAGGTCAACTGGGGAATGAGCTACCCAGGTTTATGTTGACATTTTAATAGGAAAAGTTGCTAAGGAAAAGGAAACAGATCTATCAATCACTTGATCAATTAATTCAAAATATATTACTGAGAATCATAGCAGAGTCATTTTGATCCTCAGTAAAGAATAACCCCACCATTTCAGAATAATTAAGAATTGTGTGTACTCCTTTAATTCTACTTATTCTGTACATCATCAACATATGTGCTCAATTAGTGTTTGTTAAGTGAATGAGTGAATGAATATGCTCATGACAATCAGAACTGAGAAGAGAGATTGAAAAAAAAAAAAAAAAACCTGATGGCCAGAAGACTAAATTTGAGCTGGTATATTTTGTTTGATTTTCTTAATCTGTTAAACGTAGAATTTGAAACAAAATTTAGGGGACTTCACATAAAAACATCTAGATTTCTGGTTCCTCTTTAAAATGAGCTCTGATAACAGTCTGTTTTCGTTCCTGCCTGGCTATAAACTCCTGGACCTGGAAAGGGGCTGCTCCCTTAACGTAAGTGGAATGCGGCAAAGACAACTGTGACTGCCCAGTCCCTCTTAGACCCCGAGTTTGCAAGCCTCTGATCTACAGTGACAGAGCTTTTCTGCCACTGCCCCCCAAGACTTTGTCGCAGCTTAACACAAGTGGACGGACCCCTACAACTTTCAAGCATTTGTCTCTCTTTCATGAAAGGATGAGGAACCCTGACTTAATAACAGGGTTTTCTTTCTTTTTTTTTTTTTACCCTCGGCACTATTGGCATTTGGGGTCGGAAGATGTTTGCTGTGGGGCTTCTCCTGTGCATTGTAGGAGGTATGGCACATCCCTGGCCCCCACCCAGCGTTACAACTAAACATGTCCCTAGGCACTGCCAGTTGTAACCCAGGGATGGGCCACAAAACCACCCTTAATTTAAAACCACTGTGTTAGCTGCCAGATTTATATTAGACAGCTGTTGGTTAACTTGCAGACTATGAATTAGCTACCACCTTGGCACTATTTCTACACTCTAGACTTAGTAGTTGCTGGACACAGACCACTGACTTAACTATAACTATTCTTGTGTGGGATGATAATGCTATGGTTTTCTTAAACTAATGGTTTTTGATGGAGCTTATGAAGACAAGGAAATGTAGCTAACATAATAATTTATAAAATGCAACATTTTGCACATAGAAATGTCGAGATAACATTCGTACGCTGGCCCTTCATCCTGTTTGTTACTCACATGTTGTTCCTGATGAATTATTTTTAAAGTATGACTAAATTATTCATTATACAAGATTGCCATTATTTATGCAACTGAGGTTTACCACTAACATTTCAATATGGATTTTTTTGACTGGTGGACTTCAATAAAGCATCTAAGAATAGAAATATATGCTTAAAATTAAGTAATGCATGTGGAGCACAGCATAATGATGGAGGAGTAATACAAAGTGATTAAACCTTGAAATCTTAAGGGAATCCTTAATAAGAGTAAATTTGATAAAACATTATTTATGATATTTACATATACAGTTAAATTTTATGTATCTATCTTGGTTAGAATATCTTAAAACATTCAAGAAGAGCAATCTGCCAGAGGTAACAAATTTCTCCCACAAGTTGTATGTCTCATGTAGTTCATTTAAATAAGAAATTAGGTAATACTAGGTAACAATAAAAGTACAAAAGCATAAAATTATGTCATTTAATTTTTTTCACAGAATCAGAAAAATAAATATCATACCATAAACCTCTGAGTAATTTTATTGTTTGTTTTCTTATACCTTCCTTCTACCAAATACCTTTCTGTCAATGAAGTTATACTTCTGATTGCCTGTCCTCTAATGCCTGTCCAAGGTCAATTTAAATAACTAGCGATGACTTCAAGTACAGTACAATTCTTCCTTTGAGAAGCTACTTACTCCTTCCACTAAAATTGTGTTACTATTGGTATGTTAATTAGCTGCTTCACTCAGCATGGACTATTTATGCACAATTTATCCTTTCCAGGGACTGACGTGTGAAATAATGCAAGATGAAATTTGGGAGTTTTTTCACATAGTAGGGTCTGGTGACTATAGTAAAATGTATGCTTTTTTTCAGCTATATTCATTTTCGCATTGAAAGTTGCCTATAACTTTTATTATTTCGATATATAGTGTTTCAAGTACAAAGGACCAAAACCCAACTTCTCTCTACATGTTTTAGCAATAGGACTGGCTTTCTCTTCCAAGGACTAGCCACATACCAATGAAGAGAAATATTATTGCTGATTTTTTTAAGAGTTAAAAAATAGAATAATTAACATAGAAGCCACAGAAGAAAGAAAATGTTGGGTTGGAAAAGGCTGTTCTCAAAAGTAATTGTTTTTTTTTTTTTTTTCTGACCAAGCCTCTCAATAGTCAGAACTCAAGAATAGGGAAAGTCTTCATTTCCAGAGTCATGACCAGGGGAAAAGATATTTAGTATTGGAAGGTGATCTCGACCCTGCTCAGGAACCTCAACATATCTTTAGACTTTCACATAACTCAAGTTGACTCTTCCAATAGTTTCCATGCAAATGAGAGGGCTTTCTTTTCCCACTTCAGGAACAAACTTTTTTTTAGCCTTTCTCTTTGAAAGTGTTACCTTAACTGGAAATTAAATATACATTGTGATGAGCGCTGCTACGGCAATGAATTATGGAGCCACCCAGATGGCCTCAAGATTTTTTTTTTTTTGACTACAAATAATCTTAGTTTTATATGCCTCAGTATATAAAATGTTGTTCATAAATACTTTGTATTTAATTACAAATATTATATTTATTGATACAAGGTTACTTTGATGTATTGTAGTATGGTCTATTTTTAAAAACAAAGCACTGAAGAGGAAGGAAGTTCACTGTCTTTGACCATTAAAAATTACTGTAGAAAAAAATCAACCACACTTCATCTTTATAGGACTTGATTATCAAATCTCAGTGCCATTTCAATTTCAAGTTAGATATTTAACATTGTTTGTCCATCTCTGCACTAGACTTGAGAAGACTGAGTCATGTGATAAAAGTACATCTGCTTAAACCAGCCTTGATCATTAAGGGGAAAGTATGAAGGATGTGATAGCTGATAACAGAAATCTGGCTACTGAGGATGGGAAGAGAAGGAGCGGCAGACTACACGCTGAGTAGCAAGGGTCTCAGTCAGAACTGTAAGAAGAATAAGCCACTGAGGGACTTCCTTCCACTGGAGCTTGCAACATGGTGGTTATCTTTAAATTTACTTCAGTAACTAATTTCAGATTAAGTCATTGAGGACATACCTTAAACAATCATTCTTACCCCTCAGCTTCAACAACTTTAGATTTGACTTTGACCAGATAAACTGAATCAGATATAAATATTTATTTATATATAAATATCTATGTTGTGTTGATTAAATATATAAACATATATTTTAAAATTGTATATCTATATATTTATATTTGAAATATAAAATATATTTATTGTGTTTGTTTATATGTAATATATGTATTATATTTATTTATATATAAATATATACTGTTTAATATATGAATATATATTTATACATATATAAATGTACATATATTTATGAAAGAGCAAAATAAAAATGCAATTTTCAGAAGAGAAATCAGCACTCTGTCCATCTACTTCCACAAACCAGGCTTGGGAAGGAAAATGTTGTATAAGCAAATGAACTTACAAATAATTGCACTGGACATTTTTATACTGCTACCAGCCCTTTTGTGAGGCTTTATAAACTGATCTTAATTTTGTTACACTGACCCCTGAAGGCACTTTCTATTGTAAAATAGTCCATTAAGAATTGGTCTATATTTTGGAAAGCAATAATATTAAGTTCATTATGGTGTTTTGCAGTCCAGGCACTAATTTAGCTTGTGTAATCCTCTTAAGATTTTAATGAGTAAAAGCTATTTTGAGAATTTTTGCAAGGAAACTATACAGGTATGCTTAGAAAAGTACTTTTCTTTCAGATCCTTTAAAATATATATAAGATATTTATGTTAAATGGGTTCATGTTAAAAAGGTAGCACATCCAGTCCAAAAGCCTTAGTGACACAGACTTCTGCACAAGGTAGTATTACTGCCCAATCTCACCCCCAGGATCCTGACTTTACAAGCCAAGCACTGCCTACATGTTGTAAGTGTGTAACAATATATCATTATGATTATTATTAAAACAAGTTATTTTCCTTGAAGAAAATAATAAATAAAAATACATAAACAAAACAAAATGGTTAGTATCTTATTATCCTCAAAGTGGAATCCCACTGAATGAATATTTGGAGACACACTTTTTAAAAAATGATATAGTCTGTCAATAAACATAACAAAAATGTTTTAAAAGCTGAGTAGTAGTCTGTTGTATGGGTAATTCAAAATTTATTTAACCTGTCTGCTATCGTTGAGCACCTAACTTCATTTTTGCTTTTTTTTTTTTTTGCTATCATAGACAAGGACTCAGGAACATTCTCACATTCTCCTTGGAAAGACAAATGAGGGCAGTGGGTCATTAAGAGCACAGGCCCTAGTGACAGACTGCAAGTCACAACCTCCAGGAACCCCACCTTCAAGCTCTGTGTCTGTGGTTAAATAATATTTTTAAATCCTTTTTTAAAATTTAATGTTATAAGTCTCAGTTTTCTCATCAGTAAATGAGCTAATAATGTCCAGTTGGCTTTGTTAGCATTAATCAGGATAATTTATATAAAATCCTTAGCTTAATGCTTGGCATATTTTACTGATTCAATTGATATTAGTTACTAGTATTATGACAATTATTACTTTTAATGTTTACATTAAAAATTCTTATGTCATATTTCTAGTCTAATTATCTCTAAGCCAAAGAATATGCATACTTTTAAGTCTTCTAACATGCTGTCAAACTTTTTAATAAAGTACTTAAAAATGAGCTGAAGTTTTTCAATAGAGTAAAATTTTATGCTTGGGGTATGCCATATATGAGGTCTGTATGGAAAAAGTCTAGCTATTGTTAATATAAAAAGAACAGTTTGTGCAACATTGTTGCAACCTGGCAGCCAAGGAGAGTGGACTGGAATGTGCATGCCTGAACAATGATGACTTCAATGTATTAGTCAGTGGGGGTGGTGGATGCTGTTGAGTTAGCATGTGTACTGTGTGGCTGTCTCATACAAGATGACTGAGCAAGTAAAGCAATGAATCTGCCTCAAATTTTATGTTAAGCTTGAACATTCCTCCATGGAAACTAATCAAGTGATTCAGAAAGCCACATCTATAGGCAACTAGTGATTGGCAGCTTCGTCAACAACAACTCATGCATCACATCTCATGCAGAGATTTTTGGCAAAACATCAAATCACCCAGGTGACTCAGTCCCTCTATAACCCAGATTTGGCAACCTGCTACTTCTGGCTTTTCCCAAAACCAAAATCACCTTTGAAAGGGAAGGGATTTCAGACCATCATCAATGAGATTCAGGAAAATACAATGGGCAGCTAATGGCAATTTGGAGACCTGTGTGAGGTCCCATGTGCTTACTTTGAAGGGGACTATGTCTAATGTTTCTTGTATCTTGTATCTTCTTCAATAAATGTCTGTTCTTTTATATTGTATTACTGGATACTTTCCGGACAGACTAGATAGCTAGCTATAGATATGGACATGGATATGGATATAGATATAGATACAGATATAGATAGATACATAAGAATTTTGCTGACATGAAAGTGGAAATTTTCATCTCATTTTATAAAATGTGCACTTAATTATTAAAGAGTTGACTTTTCCCCATGATTATTTTCTCTTTATATCTTCTGTGACTGATCAATCTTAAAGTTATATTTCATTAGCTCATCTTTTTTTACTGATTTGTTATAAATTAAAGACTATACAAAGAACATATATTTTATATATATACTTATATATTTAAAGTCCATGAAGGTAAATATTGCTAACTCTGTTGTACTTTGCTGTAACCCCAGTAAAATAATGGTGCTTGACATATAACAGGTATTTACTGAGAACTGCAAAATCTGTATTGATGAATGAGCAAACCTGAAAAAGAACATTTTATTAACAGAATAATGATAAAATGATAAAACCTGATAGTTGAGTATTTTTATTTTATATTATTTTAAAATATGTATAATATCAAATATAATTTATATAAATATTTTGCTTTTATAATATTAACTATTGCATTTTCATTTCCCACATCCCTATTCAAGTTCTATTCATCACAAATTAGTATATTGTAATTTTTTTGGTGTTTCTGTGGCACATTTGTGTTGGTTTATTGCAACCAATAGAATATATTTGGATGGTAGATTTAACACAAACGATGAAGTGGTAAAGGGAACTAACCAAATTCTTAGAAGAAAAGATAAAGGGAACACAAATTTTGATCATTATTAAAATCCACTAAATGCAGAAAGAATACTAGTTTAGGGTCTATTTAGGAAAGGGTTTAATTAATGAATTAAAAAGTAGCATTTCTTTTTTTAATGACTAAAACCCAAAATAGGGATAGCAAAACATTTATCTTTATTCAAATGAAAGATTCATAGAAAAATTCAGTCAATATAGCATATATAAACTTTAAAAAATTTAAAGATATACTGTATAAGTCAGAGTCCAGGCTGGAAGATAGAAAGAACTACGCAGAGTTCTAACAGGAGAAACTACCTTATCACAGGGAATTTTGTCACCCAGGCAAAAGAAGAGCTGAGAAGCCAAATATTGAGACAATTGAGAAATTACCAACTGCAGAAAGCAGGAGGAATCAAGAGTCCAGGACCATCCAATGGCAGCTGAGACCACGGAGAGATGGCCAATCCTATGTCAGGTTTTTCCTGATCAAGCTGAGTCAGGATGAGACCCTGAAGCTGCTGGAGATGCCACAGCAAGGAGAAAGCTGGGAAGAAACACCCAACCTTTTGCCCTCATTTCAACTTCCAAACTTGTTATCTTGTATTAGTATCTCCCATTGGTTTAACTTAACCAGAAATCATAGGTCAAGGGAATATGACAAATTACTCCCTTTAATACAGAGCAAAGCTGGAGGTGGGAGAGAAGGAATTTGAGAGCAAATGGGCAATTGATGGATAATGCTTAATTGTCAAGTGAGCAGAGTTCAAAAGAGACCTGGAGAGGTGCCTCTCTTTGGGTATTAGCAGAAAGAAGTCCTTGTCCAGGTACAGAGGTGGGAACAAGACAACTGAATGCAGGGAATGACAAGCAAATTAACTTCAGATGAGTCAAAATGCCATATAGTGTAGAAAGGGAGAGGTTTAATGGAAGCAGTCAGTAGGAGAATGATGACCAAGATGCCTCAAAATTACTGTCTTTTTGTCACTTTGTTTTGATATTTACTTTCTACTATCTGATAACTATTAGTTCAGGAAACAAGTAAAAAAATCATTCAGATGATCCATTCTGCAACCCTAATTACGGTAACCTAAAATTGGTATCTTTAGATTTATCAATTCCTCAGCACATATCATAGATTATATTATTATAGTATAATAGAGTATCCAAATGCATAATATATTAATCTTTAAAACAGAAGGCAAGACTTCTCCCTAAAGAAAACTTTTACATAAAGTGTGACACTCTAGGGGGCCATGTTGATAATGTTGGTGACACAAGCCACCTGCAGTCTCACCTTTGCTGGGTCTTACAACCAATGAGAACATAGTCTGGCTACTAAAACCTTTCTCCACTAATCTGTCAGGCTGGGGATAGTTGACTTTCCTGGGGAAATAGTTGACTTTCCTGGATTGGAAGAGGCTGGGCTTCCTTGTGATGGGGGACTGGTAGTGACCATTCCTTGTGATGGGCTTCCTTGTGATGAGGGAATTTGTCTGACCATGAGTAGGAGCATCTAATATATCTAGTATGATAGGCTTGTCCTAATTCCTGGTTTCCATTCTAGTTTTTTTTTTTTAACTGAAGTGCTGACCAGAATACATTAATATGAAATGCAAGACTTTCTTTTCTTTGTCTCTTGTCCCATTATTTCACCACTCAAAATTTCTTCTCTAGTATTGCTACACTCATTGAAGCCCTTCACATGTAGTATGTCTCTGTGCCTTTGCCTCCTTATTACACTTACTTCAATTCTGTCTTGCCAAGCAAGCATCTACAAGTAATTTTTGGGGTTAAAATCACATGCAATTTTTGTTCCCTGAATACATGATTTAAGTTCAGTTCTCTGTGTCACAATAATAACCTCTGTTAGTCTCTGCTATCTCTGTTAAAACTCACTTTCTATAGTATTATGATTTTATTGTCTATCCTAGTTTTTAGAATTCCCCAGTGGCTGGGACTATACTTCATTATCTTTATGTCTTGTAGTCTGGGGCTATATCGAATTCTCAATAAGTGTTTGTTAGATTGAGCTGATTATCTCCTTAAATTCTAGCTCTGCCAGTGAAAGTGTAAGAATGCTTATTCAACTATATATAAGGCAGCAAATTTTAACACTGTCTCAAGACTCTTCCTGCTCTTAGAGTTATACTTAGGTTACAAAGACCTACCTGAATCATTCCTGAAATTTTCACATGCTCTCAGGCTTAAAAAAATTGATCTATAATTTTCCAGGAGGTAAAGAACATTAATAAGGAATGGGACCTGCTTAAATATTAAAAATTAATTTCTATACCTTAAACACATATTATCTGTATCTTACTCTTAATCTTGCCACTGTTCCACACACATGCACGTGCACACACACACAATATCATGTCTTCAGCAAAGGTTATATTCTTTATTGCAATAGCCCACACCACTAAAATACTACAAGAAATGCATGACTTGATTATCATAAATACATAGAGCCTAAGAATTTGAAGGAATATTGAAGATCAACTAAATCAACAAAATGCCTGGTTCTAGGACCTGATATGTCATAATGACCATTTTGTGGATATTGGACATCTGGTTATAACTACTGCTGATCTTTATTGTATTCTTACAATGGCTATATTGTGTTCTAAGTTTGTTCTCCCTCCCTCCCTCTCTCTCTCTCTCTATGCACACACACACACACACACACACACAAGCATACACACACACACACACACACACACACACACATCCCTTATAGAATTGGTAGAATTAATGTAATCTTCTACCAATTCTATAAGGTAGAGACTACTATTATGTATATTTTATAGAAGTGGAGCCCTAAAATGGTTAAATAAACTCCCCAAGCACAGCAGAGCTGGTAAATGATAAACCTGTGATTCAAATAAACAGTCTAGCTCTAGGACGAGAGATCCTAGTAAGTAGCTATGGGTTAATTCTCTTAATACTGTATAATACTTTCAGTGACTCTGTGGTAGCACCTCATTCATCTAGAATATATTTATTGCATGTCATTTATATATCTACATACCTATACTTGATTCTGCAACTTCCACCTAAAATGCATATGGTTTCTCCTCTCAGGGAACTCATAGAGTGGTGAGGAAAAAGGGCACATAAGTTAAAGTATGAGGCATGGTTGTCAATAAATACCTGGTGAAAGAATTAACTTCAATGAGAGTGGTATACAAAGGGTGATCTGAAAGCTAGATAAACATAATAAGTGAAACCATATTCTACGATGAGGTAACACTAAGTGAGAAGGTGCAGAGATATGAAATAACCTTACACACTCCGGGAAAAAGTCATTATATGATGAAGCAATGAAAATAGGTGAAGTTCTGAGAAGAGGCTAGAAACAAGCCCAGGGTCTAAATGTGAAGGCCTTTGGATGTTAAGCTATGAACTGTGAACTATAGCATGACAGTCTTGAGAACCACTTGAGGTGGAACGTCAGCTAGTGATATGATCAAAATGGCATTTTATAAAGGTCATTCTGACAACAGCGAGGAGGGCAGATTAAAAGGTCCAGACTGCATAGAACAAGTTACTGCAGCGAAGTAGGAGAGAAACAGGGGTGACTGTGAAAAAAGAATGAGAGGACAAAGATGGGCTTGGATATATTAGGCAGGTCTACTCAATTAGACTCTCTGAGCTTATGTATACGTTATGCATTTTCATAAAGATCGCATCTGCATTATTAATTTCCTTTCTATGCATCTTTTTGGTCACAGTACACAACAAGTAATTAATAAATGGTTTCTGAGTAAATAAAGGAATACCTTGTAACTGAGAAGATGTGGGGAAAAGAAATAGAGAAAATGTAAAGGAAATCTCTACATTTCTGGACACTATGGTGCATTACTTTGAGATAGGCAGCAAAGAAAGAGGAGGAGTTTCCGGTGGAAGGAAGAAAAAAGTTGAATGTAGTCAGTGGCATGAGGTTCAGACATGTGGAGATACTGACAAGGCAGTTTGATACAGAAGAGTGGGATTGTGATTCTTACATTTCTTGGTTGGAAACAGATTCATCAGTGCATGCATGTGTGTTCGTTATTTTTTTAGTTTTTGTAAGGTTCTTTAGAGAGAGTATGTAAGAGATTATATCTGTGTGAAGAAACAAAAGTACAGGAAAATGACAGAAGAGGAAACAGAGAAAGATCTAGGAGGAAAACATCATAGAAGTTCAGAGGGGAGAGAATTTCAAGAAGAAATGGGCATCCATCAGTACCAATTGCTACTGGAGATGAAATGAGATTCAGTGAAGAAGTGAAACCAGGTGCCGGGCTCAATGGGGGTGACAAACAAATGGTATGCGAGGAAGTAGAAATAACAACTGTACTTGAACAACATAAAAAAATAAGTAAATACTTTATCACAGATTAAAAATAACAACTGCAGAATCCCTTTTCAAGAGGTGTCCAGGCTTTTACCAGTAAAGGGAACCAATAAATGGTAGCTAGAGGAAAATGTGTGTTTGGGTGACATTGTTTGAAGATGGAAAGGGCTTGAGCATCCCTAGAAGTGAGTTGCTGCAGGGTGAGGTGAAAAAAACAAGAAAATGAAAAACAAAAGAATGAAAGCAACGGAAATGATGGACCATGAAGTCTAAGCCTCATAGGGAAGTAGGTCAAGTTCAGATAGAAAACAGTAATTGTCCAGAAGGGAGTATGAGAGAAGGAGGTCATAAAGAGTAAGAGAAAAGAGATTGAAATTGGACAAATAAAATGAGTTCTTAAAATTTAAACAGTATAAAGGCATGTAAGGTAATAAAGACGTGATGTATTAATCAAGTACATTTTTTGGTATGTGCCAGGCTCGATGATTGTTGTGTGAAATACCTAGATTATAATCTTGGAAACACATTTCTGAAATACAGCAGAGGAGAAGGAACCAGGAAATAGGAGGAGCAGGAAACTGAAGAGCTAACCCATTCCATTGCTACTCAGCAATGTATCTATCAAATTCTCTCTGGTCAACTATGAGAAAAATACTAAAATTCTCAAAAATGTGGAGGAGATTCCAAAAAAGCAATAAGGATGGACAAAAGACTGCACAGCTGGGTGATTGGAATGGCCTTGGAGATCAAGAAGATAAAGTCAAGTTTTGGTCCTGTGATACCGGATGTGAGAAGGTGACCCACTGCTTCAGGACAGTGACATAGGGGAGAGTTTGATTCAAGTGATGTCAGATTTTTAATAAGTAGGCAAATAGAGCACTGAGTGAAAAGAATGATGCTATACAGTAATTTGTTAATAATGGGCCAGGATTTTTAGACATCAGAGTGGACATTGTTGACAAAAGATACAGCAGTAGGGAGATGATTAGGAGAATGATAGAACATGAAAACTGTAGAGATGAGAGGAAAAAGGGCCTAGTACTTGGGGATGGGGTAGAGAACTTAAGAAAAGATGGGAAGCACATGATATTGTTAAAGTCAAGTGTTCAGCTGGAAGTCTCATAAAAAGAAGATTCTTATGCAGCGCACACTCTCTTCCACCTTGAAGACAGGTAGCATGTGTATTCAGAGTGCTTTTATTCTTCACACTGAGCATAAACAACCCTTCACAGTTGCTAATTAGGGTGCATTTCAACATCCTGCTCATTCTTCAAATGGTTCAACTCATTTTAGTTTACAGAACATTCATAATACAATAGCTAGAAATGAATCCAGTACTTCAAGTATATTATCACAAACACACTATGATAAAATTGCAAGGGAATGAAACCAACATTTACTGAACACCTACTGTGTGCCTAGCCCACTGTCAATGGTGAATAATCTCACTCAAGGTTCTGTGGTTAAAGTGTAGGCTCTGACGTCTGAAACCAGGGGCTGCGTGCATTCTCTGGTATATTAGCTGGGTGATATTGGAAAAAAAATGAGTTTGCCTTCTTAGGATTTATTATGCACAGATTATCCTTTGCAAAATGAGGATAATAACTTAGCAGGGTTACTATGAGGGTTAAAAAGAAATAAGACCTACCCAGCATTTGTTGCCTAACACACAGTAAACACATAATAAAGGATAGTTATTATCATGTCTTCATTTTACAGATTAGAACCCTGAATATGAGTTAAATTCAGACAATCAGGATTCAAATCCAGATCATGAAATTCCAAAGTCAATTATCTTAAATTCTCTACTGTTTAATGCTTCCCTTTCTAGTATTGCAACCCAAGATGACTGTTGATTTATGTAGTGTATTGTCAACTATGACTCCTATGCCTTTTCATATGTTTTACCATGATTAATATAATTTTCTTATCCTGCACTAGTGAAAATTTGGCTGTGGACATAATGGATGCCTCTGTATTATCTAGGTTTAATAATATGAACAATGGAAAAGGTCATCTCTAGCCACATAATGATGGCTAGAAACATTTTTTAAAAATAATGAATACAAGAAATGTTATATAAAGAAAATTATTAGTATATAGAAATAAATTGGAACTGTATATAAAAAGCAAAAAAATAAGATTGATATAAGCTGATAATTATTTCATTAAAGGATATTAGTACCACAAGCAAAAATGGAGAAATTTGGGGAAAAATGAGTGGCCATCAGTAAATGAGTGGATAAAAAAGCTGTGGCACGTTGACATGATGGAATACTACTTGGCCATAAAAAGGACATCTTACCTTTTGTAACACCACGGATGAACCTGGAGAGTAATAGACGAAGTGAAATAAATCAGTCAGAGAAAGATGAATAACATATGATTTCTCTTAAATGTGGAATCTAATGAATAAAATAAACAAAACAAAAAAAGACTCAGATACAGAGAACAGATTGACAGCTGTCAGTGGGGAGGGGAGTGGAGGGTTCGGTGAAAAAGGTGAAAAGATTAAGCAAAAAAAAAAAAAAAAACCCTCAAGATACAGACAACAGTTCAGTGACTGCAAGAGGGAACGGTAATGAGGCAGGTAGAAGAGGGTAAACAGGGGATAAATGGTGATGAAAGCACACTTGACCTTGGATAGTGAAGACACAATGCAATATACTGATGATGTGTTATAGAATTGTGCACTCGAAACCTATATAATTTTATTAACCAATGTCACCTCAATAAATTCAACACAAATTTTTTAAAATTTAAAAAAGAAAAAATTGTCAGCTTAGGAGACAAAATTTAATTCTACTGGGAAGTTTGTTGAAAGTATATCTAGATTAACTCTTATCTGCATTAGATACTTCAAAAATCATTCCTTTTCCCTAAATAATATCCCAGATGAACAAAGCTCAGAGTTGAAGATTCAATTTTCATTAAGAATTAAGAATGGGTACTTTTAACTTTATGCTGTAGGACCAAAGAATTTGCTAATTCATTGGGAAACTAGTCAGAAATATTACATGTATCTGAGTCCAGAGGGAAACTAATATCAGGAAATAATTTTGGTTTAAATACCCTGTCATTTTTCATTATTTGGAGAAAAATACTATGTGTGTTTCCAAAGCGCTGATACTAGATAATAAAAAAGTGCCTTGATGTTTTGCAGTGAATTATCAACATCTTAAGGCATAAGTGAATGACCTACTGGGTTAACTTAGGTTTCATAATACAATCTTAAGTGGAGAATTTTGTTTCACTGGAATCTCAGAAAGAACTAGTGAGAATGATTATCAGTGTTCTATGAGGAGCGATAACCCAGTAACATAAAAAGTAAAGGACGAGTGTTTCTTCACTGACCACTCTTAATCCGCTAACAACTTAATTCATTTAAAATGTAACATTCAAAATACTTAAGGCTGTCATTTTTATAAAGCTCATCAGAGCTTGTCAATCATTTTCTAAAAATTGTCAATCACAGTCAAATAAAGTCATTTTCAGGACTGATGATAAAATCTTTCTGACCTCATAGTTTTCATAAACTTAAAATCACATGTAAAAGAATATAAAAACTTACACTCCATTCTTTGTCATTAGCGTTTTAAATGAATATTCAAAGTAAATTTAAGATATATAGCATTATATTTTCTGATGGTTTGTACTTGAAGAAATCAAAAGGATACAGACGGAAAACAGTTACAGAGACACGGGCCCTGAGAGCTGGGTTCTGCTCTGCACACCCCGCATCGCCCTGCAGAGGAAGACGCCTTTCCCCCTGCTGGGAGCTCTGGTGTGTATTCTGCAACACGTATAAAAATATCTGCCCTGCCTGCTGAGGGAACCCAGAAAATGATCTCATGAGTCTTCCCCCACTCTAAGATTCATTACTATAAATCCTCAATGTAGGGGAAATGAGCAAAAACAAACCGAGACCAAAACAGAATAAGGCAAAAGAGACTCAAACTATTTCTTTAGGCATACTTCCCCTGTGAAATAAACTTCTGCCTTCTATTTTTTTGTCTTGGTGTATTTTCAGTATTCTACTGCATGTCTTTTTAGTTTTTAGGAGGGCTGAATGGTGTCAGAGACAGTCCCCAGAATTTCTGGTCACGGTTAACTATGGCAAGTGTGAGTTATACAGCAGGGTCTTCATTTGGTAATTTCCCCAGATCTGGCTGCATGCTGCATAAAAACCCAGGATTACAAATTATGAGGAAAATACCCAAACATCAGCTTCACCTTTATTCCTTTTCGCTATCACACAGTACGGGCTTGTAACTCATTGTCATGTTTCACAATACTATGTATGTTCTCATGCAATTTATACCTCTAAAAACTGAGATTAGCTTGTTATATTTTATATTAGAGTAATTAAAACCTACCTAATGTTTTATATCCTTTCAACTTTTTTTTTAAATCCTCATCCAAGGATATGTTTGTTGATTTTAGAAAGAGAGGAAGGGACAGAGAAACATCGATATGAAAGAGAAACATCAATGTGAGAGAGAAACATCGATCAGTTGCCTCCTGTAAGTGCCTCAACTAGGGATTGAACCCAAAACCTAGGTATGTGCCTGGACCAGGGATCGAACCTGCAACTCTTTGGTGTACAGGATGACACTACAACCAACTGAGCCACCTGGCCAGGGCATCCTTCCAACTTTCCAAGCTATAACTTAATTCTCAAATTCTACCTTCTTCACTTTTAAATATCCACATTTGTTAACATTCTTTATATTTTTGCAATTTTTGTCTATATAATTTCATTCATTAGATCATAGTTTCTACCAATTTATTTCAGATTCTGAAGAAAACATCTGCTTTTTGTATTCGGGCAAATCCAAGGGCAATCTAAATGTTTTCCTTGAAAAATTCATAAGTGATTCAAGCTCCTCCATACATTAAAAGTTCATTCTATAAGAAAAACTTAAAACATTTTAAAAGTGTTATTTGAGTGGCTGCTATGTGTTAGAGTTAAACAGTTATATCTCTAAAGTTCCTATTATCAACAGCACTATCTTCTTTCTTTTAGATCCCAATCTGCATCCCATTAAATATTTTTTGTCTTTTATCCATTCTACCAAACAAACAAAAAGGGGGCAAGAGGGTGCCTTCAGGTTTGACCTAGCTCTGACAAATACATGAGCAAAGTTTCTAGAAACATTCAAAATGCAGGTCATCATTCCTTCTTTTTTGCAAGTACTTTCTAAGACCCAGGTGGCAAACACGAGCCCCGAGGACCGAATCCCGCCCACCACCTTGTTTTATCTGCCCCGGTACCTTGTTTCTACCCTGCCGCAGAGCCGCGCTCTCACTCAACTGTTAAGGAGGAGTTACATTTACACAGCTCTAAAGTTACATTCAGCCCTTTGAAGGCAACCGTGAGGCTGATGTGGCCCCCGGTGAACATGAGTTTGACACGTCTGGTGTAAGACATTCAAAGGACCAATGTCCTAAGGGAGTTTGACTCCCTTAGACAAAAAGTCAAAGAGGCAAGAATTAGGGTAGAAAATGAGGTTATTTGAGGAAAGTAAGTTAATTTGATGAACTAGAGATAAAAAATTTTTAAAGTCATTTGCAAAGTTAAAGTGTGTAAATATGTGATAAAAATAGTGATTAATTTGGAGAAAAATATAAATACTACCAAAATAGCATAGTATTTTATTTTATTCAATTTATTCATATTAATGCCTATAACATACCAAGATAAAGAAACATTACTTATTGTCTTGCTTTCTAGAGAATTGTTATGTTAAATATATGATACATCAATCTAATTTATCTAATTTTAATCAATAATTCTATTATTATAAGTAATGGTATTAAAGATATAATTTTATTTGTATTATCTTGAAAATAAGATAGGACAACCAACATAAAATAAGATTTAAATGTACTTCATGTGTGTTATTTGTGACAAAGAGACAATTTATATGCCAAATTGTGCTGGGATAAGTACTTTAAAAAATAATGTGACCAGACACCGATTCTCTGGTGACTTCATACATCACTTTTACCACTGTGACTCATAAAGACAATGCAAAAGGAATGAAAGTCAGAATAAATATGATGAACTATGTGACATTTTTGTTTGTTTAGTTTTATTCTTAGCCTTAGTATCTTGTCATCTTTTGTATTTTATTTTTAAAATATAATATACACAATTAAACAGTATTTTTATGGCATTCTAAAATATTTTACAGGTTTTAATCATTTGACTCTTGAATATACTCTATGAAAAGAGGTGAGTCAGACTGAAATAAAGTGATTTATTTAATCATAAAAGATCAATTTGTATATGATTTTTGGGTAAGACACATAAAGCATATCAGTTAATGTTCATTCTAGATTCCAAAAATCACAGCAGTTATTTCAACAGGAAAAAAAATAATATTAAATATGGTTAACCAGGTAATGAAGAACTGAAAAGACAAAACAAGTGTAGTGAGTTATTGAAGAGGTAGCATCCATTAGAAGCAATTCCCACCCTGGGGCTGGTGGAACCAAAGAAAGATGGAGGTTATTTGAGGACAGTAAGTTAACTTTATGGACTAGAGTTCACCACTTGAAAATTAAATCTTGGAGAAGGAGACCTGCAAAGCTGTAACTCGGTCCTTTGGAAAGGATGTGCTACCTCGATTGTAGGTTGCGGGGGGCTCTGAGCTAGGAGGAGGAGCTGTTTCAGGTTGGTACCCAACCCTCTAAGGAGGGGGCACCAGTCAACTGAGAATAGTGTCTCTGATGGGCTTGATAAGGCTCTTTCTTAGAACGTTGTAACATCTGCAAACTGAAATCAGTGGGTATTGAACAATGTTACTGTTGGGGTGTAAAGAAGCTTTTCTGGTTGTCACTGAGAGGAGCTGAAAGTGAACAGGAGTGAATGATTCACATTTTCTTTTTTTCTCCTATAGGTCCTTCTAGAAATCATGATTAGCATCCTAATGGTGCCAGATAGTAAAAGAAGAATATGGTTTGCAGAGTTCGATCCCTGGGGAAATGAAGAATAAAAAATGGGTGGGTCAGAAGCTTGAAAGGAAATAGCTTAGAAACCAGCATATGAGGCAGCTATTGGCATGGACCAAGAGAATGTCCAACAAAAATGGACTGAATAGAGCCTGTGGTTTGTTTTCAATTATTTCTTGCCCATTTGATTGTAAACCATATTCAGAACACATATATGTGTGCATACAGGGGCTGGGTGACATGAACAAAAATGATTAGGGCCCTGACCAGTTTGGCACAACTGGTTGGAATGTTGTCCCACTGGTTGGAAAGGTTGTGGGTTTGATTTCAGTCAGGACACCTACCTAGGTTGTAGCTTTGGTCCCTGGTCTCGGCGTGTACAAGAGGCAACCAATCGATGCTTCTCAGTGCTTCTCTCTCACATAATGTTTCTCTCTCTCCCTTCCTCTCTCTCCTGCTGTCTCTCTAAAAAAGCAATACAAAAATGTCCTTAGGTGAGGAATGAATGAATCTATCAATCAATGAAATGATTCGAGAGCCCTGGGTTCCAGAAAACCCACTATAAATAATTATTTTAAATGATATATTAACATGGATCTTTTTCCAGAGTGAAATTTCCATTAAGTTTGTTTTTAAAGGTTAGAGTAAGAAGCAAGAGTATATAGCTAGTTGAGGTATAAATTTAAGGTAAGAAAATAGTAAAGTGTGTGGTAGATTATAAGTTTGCATTTTCAAAAAATAGAAAGCAGTATTTTCAATTCCACATTCTACTTACCCTCCTACTGAAATTAGATTGGCTTTTGTAATTGTCATGATGAATAGAATGTGGAGAAAATGACAATGAGTAACTTCAAAGGCTGGGTCGTAAAAGAGATATAGCTTCTGCTTGGCCATCTATCTTGAGATTTTTGCCCTTGAATCCAGCTGCCATTTACAAGGCAATCCAAGTCACCTAAGGAGGCCACATGTAGGTGGTCTGGTCAATAACCTCCACTAAACTTCTCAGGTGATAGGCAGCATCGCCTTCTACATATGTAATTGAGCAGCTTGCAGATGAGTCCAGCTCCCAGCCTTTCGGTGGTTCAGAAATGAGCTAGCTCTCTTGAACCTGCCCAAATCGTGTGTGTGTGTGTGTGTGTGTCAAGTTCTGAGGGTGGGTTGCTATACAACCGTAATTACTGAAACACATAACAGATTTTGGTACCAGGAGTGATACATAGCCATACAAAACCTAAAACTGGCTTTGGGACCAGGCAGCAGGTGGAAGTTGGAAGAACTTTGAGAGAAGCATTTTGTTAACAGGTTTTGGTTAATGAAAACCTAATTGCACTTGAGGAAACTGTCAGTAAAGGTTTAAACAAAAGTGACAAGAATATTACGGGAAACTGGAAATAAGGGGATATTAGGTAATAACAAAAAATTCATCAACACTATTACTTGTAGTAACATGGAAAATAGAAAATATAACTAATACATTATATGATCTATTTAAGGAGGTTTCCAGGAAAAAATATTAAAAGTTCACCTGTTCTTTTTTTGCTGCTTATAATAAAATGAGAGAAACATAGATGAAAAAAAGAATTGTTCAGTTTTCAAACATAATTAAATAAATATATATGAAGGAGCCCAGACCTACTGAGTTAAAAAGAGATGCAACCAAAAACCATGATTCTCAAATACAGACTTTCAGAAAGAAGACCAAATCAAGGATGACACTGTAAGTTCATTTGTTAAGACCTCAGAAAAACTTATGGCAATGTGTCAGAAAAATTTTTGAGCCAGATGAAAGACCCTCTTCTACAAATTTTATTGTACTCAGTTATTAAATAATAAGCAAGTATCTATGAATCTTAAGGACAGTGCCCTCAACATTCTTACAGGAAGGCTAAGACAGAGAAGGGCTTATTGCATGAGATTTGTGGGTGTGTCTAATGAACTAAACTCTATTAGCCATCAGAGAAAAGCCACAAAGCTTACGGAGAACTTCACTTGTAGAAATACCACCAGTTTGAACTAAACAAGACAGACAGAAAATGAAAAGAGGTCTTTGAATCTCCACACTGCTAGGAGATTGAGGGAACTACTCACTGGCAAACTCCAGACACTTAAATGGAAAACGAAGGATGTTCCAGAAGGTGCAACCAAGAATCCAGAGCAGAATCAGGAGCTGTGATAAATCATCTCTAGGAGGTAGTCTTGAGCCCTGATGCAGGAACTACCAATATGTTATCCGGTTGGATTTTGGAATTTCTGTGGATTAGTGACTACTGTAGGCTTCCCGATCCTATCTTTCTGATGAAAGTGTCTGCAGTGGTTATCAAAGTCTGTCTCACCATTACATGTTAGGAGTGGGGGAGAGGAAACATCTCCCTAGTTCTCAGGCCTTCAGGCTGAGAACTTGCTCGAGAGACTGTACTTGACCAAATGCTCCCGAGGGGCCTCATCTGTATCTTCACTTGATTTAGATGAAAAGATCCTGACACGAGGATGAGACTGATCTGAATTGGAATGTTAGGGGTTCTTGGAGGAAGGTGAGGGCGCTTATTGCATGTGGGGAATATGAATTCTCGTCAGCAGACTGAAAGTTTCTTTTTTTCCAAATTGGTCACAGCAATACTTCTGGTCCTTTAAGCTCTTTCAGTACATTGCCCACACTCCATAAAGAGGTAAATCTTTGCACCTTCCCAATAAAATTGGGCAGGCCATCTGGGCAGCCTCTCAGAAGAGAACAGAGTGAAAGCAACGCAGCGTGACTTCAGAGGCAAGGTCATCAAAATGATAATGGTTTTAACCTGGATTTCTCCCTCTTGGGTTGCCTTCCCTGGGCATGCAGCCATCATGTCAGGAAGAAACCTAGGCCGTGTGGAGAGGTGTTCTCGCCAACAGCTTCAGCTAAATTCCTGACCGACAGGCACATCCACATCCTGACGTGTGCACGAGGAAGGTTTCAGATGGCTGCAGCCTCCAGTCCAAAGAACCATCGCAACTGATCCTGAAAGGACTGCAGGTGAGCTAGCCCGGGGGGTCCCTGCCCACATTTCCAGCTAATGAGCAAAAGATAAGTTGTCATGGATTTTAAGCCACTGTTTTTGGTGTGTCTTCATTCCTAGCCATATTGTGCTGGTTTGGTTCACAGAGGAAGTGTTGTTTCTGTATTCGGTATTTGCAAAAATAGCTAGCGGAGTGAATAAAGATAAAAGAAGGGGAAAGGTGAAAATTCAAATGACAATGTAAGATCAAAAGCACAAATGAGATGATTAATCATAAAAGATCTGGGACATTTCTTTTTCTGGGAAAGGAGAGAAAGAGGGTTAACAATATAAAGATAATTGAACAATAGAAAAACTATTCTTAAAAGACATTTATTTTTTTTTAGATAGAATGTTTATGGAACATTGAAACCCTTTAACTTCTTAGAAACTATGTGTTAAATCTATTTTGCATACTTATTCACGGTGATAAATACTACTTACCTTTTCAATTTTACAGTGTTCCTGGTCTACTGCATATTTTAATTCAAATTTGCAATGCTTTTTTTTTTTTTTTTAAAAAGGCTAAGTAAGATAAGCATAGTTTGCTTTAAAAGGCAAAAAAAAAAAAAAAACTTCTAAGCAGTCTACCCCAAATTAATCATCATGGCCCCTTTTCTCATATTTCTTTCCTTAATGGTTTCGAGATGAGCAGTCACATTACCATTATGCATGAATACTACTAAGCATAAATAAGTGGGACAGGTTGCCCCGCAAACAAATTTCATTAAAGTACCTAGATTAACACATTTTAAAGGTCTCTTTAATGAATCTTTGTCCTTGTGATACCACAGAAGCAAGAATAGGGGAAACTAAGTTGCGGAATTTGATATCTCCATCTCTAGCTTCAAACAATTAAGGGAGTTATAAATAAGCGCTACTATCTTTATCCCACTCAAAAATAATGAATGAGCCATCCTCATGAATCACAAGACTATCACATCAAACCATCACAATCCCAAGATCATGAAAGCAAGACTTGAAACCAGCATTATATTTGGGAATAAATCATGGACTTGGTAACTATTTCAGAATTGTAAATGTTGTGATTTTTAGAGTTATAGCATGATTCATATATCAAATGGCGGCGTCTCTGAACCCCATCACAGACTCACTAGAGCATTTCTGATTTCAGAACAAACCTTCAGGAGTTCAGATTTCTAAAACTTAACTGCAATGAGAAAAGTGGTCCAACAAGAACATGTGGAAATATTAAAAGAAGAATTTTGTAATAAAAGTTATATCAGTTGATAAATATAAATGGAAAAACAATTACTTAAAATTATGAGTTATAAGCTAGAAAAATTAGGAAATTGTTGCTGAAACAAAGGATTGCTTTTAGTTTTTATCGGCAAAAGATAATGAGGATTTTAAAAAGTTATTTAAAACAAGATTTTTCAGACCAGCAGAGCCTTTTTTGAGGGAGAGAGGTATATATGGACATGCAATTGGATTAGTCAATAATAAAATTACCTATTGACTAATAATTTATTATTCATTATATATCAATGGTGAATCCTTTTTGTAAATTGTATATTATGATTTCTGTAATGTATTGATATTAATCAAGAGTGTATCTTCAAAAGCATTATTGCAGGATACTATTACTAAATTCTAAAATGTAAAATGATTAAGAAAGAAAACTAATATTTTACATTAATTTTAACTTGCTACTATTTGGGCTGGTTAAAACCTTCTTATTTATTTATAGCTATGGCATGACATTAGGGAAAGATGCAGATTATGTTTTCAAAACTGTTTTTTAAGAATTCACACACAATTTCAGAGGGCATTCCAGATGGCTAATTTTTATCCCTTTAAAGGAGATTTAGAAAGTATTAAGCAAATAGCACAGCATGGATTTAGCAGGTGCTTTTTCAGGTGGCTTGAAACTGCAAGGAAATTGATATAACAAGTTTCCAAATGGCGGGATCAGAATTTTGGACTCATGTTGCTTTTTGTTATATAACACATTCTTACGAACAGTTTAGATTTGGATTCTCTTTGGTTTTACTTTTGGTTTTTCAAATACAAAACTTTGGGACACTCTGTTCTTTGAGACACACAAAACCACTTTAGATCCTCATGCAGCATAACATTTTTCTAGGTCAATTCCTTCCCTGAAAGAGATGAACATAATTCCCTGAGGAACAAAAGGTTTTTAAAATCCAATGAAATTAACAGAAAATTCAGTGAAGTGTCTGAGAATATCTACAGATAGTGAATTTTCCACACACACACACACACAAAAAAAAAATGCAGTTAAACTGGAAAACTTATTGATGTGTTCATAAAAATATGTTTTTCTCTCCATTAAAAGAGTGGAACAATAAGAATTCAAACACAAAATAGAAAACTGGACCTAAATTTAGCATTTGATATAATTTATTAAAAATTCTACTTAAAGGAACAGTCTATACATTCAACCTATTTCAACCTTTCTTTTCAATTTCTGGCACTTCCGAGCTGCTCCTGCTTGAAGCCCAATTATTACTCAGTGCCTCATTTTTTTATGTTACCAACTGCTACCATCAAAAAAAGTGTGAGTACCTACACACAGACACACACGGAGACCCCCATACACACACTCATCCATAAAACACAGTGAGCCCAAACCATTTGTAGTCTATTTTCTTATTGCCAACAAGTCATTTTAATTCCACAGAATACTGATATGCCATTGTATTTTTTCAATTCCAAACAATCTTATATTTTCTGCAGGATTGACATATTCTAATGTTAGTATAACATTGTGAAAAAAAAAATTTACATGAATTCCACTAGTTATAAGATGACTCAGAAAGAAATTATTCGTAGTTACATTCCATATCTGACAAAACAAAATGGCAAAGAGAATCAAAGATAAAATTATGAGGAACTCATTTCCATGGGCACAAAAAAATACACAAACAACCAAATGGAACAGACATGCTTCCTTTCAAAAATCTAAGCTTGTAGCATTTCTTCCTATTTGATTTTAAGTTTGACTACTAGCTGTATTATTAAAAAACAAGTAAGCAAAAAGATCGAAGAATAACATCATTTAAACAACTATAGGCAAAATAAAACTCCCCCCAGTTTATGAAAAATTTCAGCTGTAAAAATATGACAAAAAGTATGATGGAAAAGTATTCCTAGAATATTGTTACATTTTCTTTTCCTGTCATTCACTGCTACTTAGGAATTTTTTTTAAAAATCTTTAGAGATTTACTCCAATTCAGCAAATTTATATTGGATACCTATTGTGTGCCAAATGCTGGACTAAATGATGAATTGTAAGAATGTTGAGAATACAACCTTGTCTTCTTCCATGCAACACTTATTTCTCTTCTATTACCTGGCTCATTTGTAGCTTGGAATATTTCTGTATAATTGGGATGTATTGCTGTTCACAACCAATCCCCTACGTGGCTAGAAAAAAAAATCTGTCCTGTGGAACTTACATTCTAGTGCTGGGGAGGACATAATTAAATAAATTATACAATATGTTGGAATTCTAGAAAGTGGTATGGAAAATGGAAAATAAGGAGCATGGTGACAGAAATCAAAATTATGTATCTGGATGTGGGTGTGGTAAGTGGGCTGTGAATTTGGATAGGTTGGTGAAGACAGGATCCATTCAGAAGGCAGCATTCAAACAAACACTTGAAAGAGGTGGAAAGAGGTAGCTTCCACTTGCTGGCGGAAGACTGTTGCAGGTAGAGGGAGCAGGCAGTGCAAAGGCCCTGATGCGGGAATATAGTTGATATGTGCTATAAACTAAATGTTTGTGTCCCCCTAAAATTCATGTGGTAAAACTTAGACCCCACAGTGATGGTGTTAGGACATGGGCCTTTTGGTGGAGGTGAGCAGATCATGAGGACTCTTATAAGAGAACTCAGAGAGCTCCCTTGTCTCTTCTGCCATGTGAGGACACAATGAGAAGGTGCCTTCTCTGAACCAGGAGGCAGGCTCTCACCAGACACCAAATCTGTTGGTGCCTTTTCTTGGACTTCCCAGCCTTAGAAGTACGTGAAATAAATATTTTCTTCAAGCCACCCAATCTATTGTATTTTTGTTATTGCTGCCCCATGGACTAAGACAGTGTGTTTTATGAGCGACACAGAGGAGAGTAAGTCAGAAAGACCATGGGAGCATGTGGAGGGCAGTTCATACAGGTCTGTGAAGAATTTAGCTTTCACTCCACGTGAGACAGAAAGCCATGGAAGGGATTGGAGCTACAGGGTGACCTTACTTTTAAAAGCACCACTTTAGCTGCTGTGTTGAGAATACATTACATGGCATCAAGGGTAAAGGCAGAAAGACCAGATGGAAGAATATCATGGGGAGACATAATGATGGTTTAGGTTAGGGAGGTTTAGACTAAGATGTTGTAAAAAAATTCTAAGTTCTTTTCTGATCCATTGGATTTTAGGTTATCGTGTTGGGAAATCAGTCTGGTCCATCCTTCATGGATTGATGCCAATACTTTAAATTGTATTCTGCTTTTATGAACAGGTTTGTGTCTGCAAAGTTCTATGCTTATGCCTTTCTTTAATAAGTAAAAGATCATTAGCTATTACAGTAATTTTTGCCCTTGAATCCTCAGTTAATACTGTTTTTTGACATATTATCATTTCCTTCTATTTTTGACTCCCAATACCCCTCCCCTGTGAAGCCTTTTTATTCCACCTTACTGTGCTCACTTCCTCAGTATTTATATATCCAGTTTGTGCCATGTTATTTTAAGTTTGTTGCTTTGCTACTGAGATAGTTGATTTATCTGATTTCTAGTTTGGTTCTTCATACAATGCACTTCCACACACAGTAATCCCTGTACCTTCCAGGATGATAGGGACATCGTTAAGGGTGAAAACAGATAGCACACTAATTGTCAACTCTTAAGAGACATGCTTAATCAACACCACAGTGGTCTCTATGCAAAGCTGGTCTCTGAATCTCATGCCATGTGGACAGAGAAAAACGATGTTCTGAACCATGAGCTTAGGCAGTAAAGGGATGTGTGTAGTTTTTTTCTGATACATGAAAAGCCAGAATCGGAGACTGAAAAAGGAAAAGTTATATAGTCGTAAATCTTTCAAAGACTTCCCTTTTACCTAGCAGAGACATTTTCCCCTCTCATCAGGCAATAAACATAAAGACGGTTTAGTTTCTGTTTGTTTTATGGTTTCAGAATTCTGACGAAGAAGTTATAGGGGCAAGTTAACTTATTAAATGCTTTGAGCCCTTTGAAGAGAAGATATTTTTATTAGAATATATTCAAGGCATTCTTTCTGCCTGCAGACTTTTTCTCATAAAAGATATTCTCTTTCAAATAGACCTAAACCATTGAACATGTTTTCACTTATATTTACTTTATCTCTTTGTTTATGCTAAGGCCCTTCTGAAGTAATAACCTCTTTGTTAAAACCTTATCTCTTCAAAAATAATAAACCAAGAAACTTTAACAAGCTAAATGCACATGATGCTATAATATATGAATTAATCTCATCATTGATTCATGGCATCATGAATTGTTCCCCCTTTGCCCTTTACCATGTCTCAGTACACATTGGATATAATCACCTTCTCCAAAAGTGTGTCTATCTGTGTTGTAGCCAAAGACTAAACTGAGGACAATTAGCTGGTCCACTCCTCTGCCAAGGCTTCAAATAAATCTTTATTCCAGATATTGCAAAGACAGAAACACCCCTCATCCTTAACATGTGATTCTTTAAATAGTACCCCAGTGGCCTGAGGGAGTCAAAGAACTTCTTTAAGCCTAATTTATTCCCAGAATATGACCTAGGTGCTGGGAGAATAGAACACATTATCTGATGTTCAGATTGTTCAACTGTACTCTAGAGAATCAAAACAGTGAGAAGCATATGGTATAAATATTATCCTGTGAAGGCACATTGTTCCACTTTGGAATTTAAAGCAAGCAATGCAGAAATTGTTATTAACTAACTCAGACCCTTATTTGCAAATCATAAGACTATAAAATTTTAGAAAGCAGCATGGTAGATGATGTATTCTAAAGATTTTCTGCCTTTTATATCAGGGTCTGTGATTCCACAATGAAAACAACTTTATTAGTCACTGACCACATAGACAACTAAAAAAAACAAAACAAAAAAAAAACAGAAAACAAAACTAAAAGACCTTTTAGCTTTGTCTTTCCCCGTCTTAACAGTGGCAATGACAGTGTTCACTAACAAAGACTTTGAGCTGCTGGCCGATGCTGAAGTTAAATGCATATGACAGAATTACTAGCACTGATGGATAGCTCTGGACCCGCAGTGCTGACAAAAGACTGGGATGTTTGCGATGGTTGGTTATCAGTGAAAATGGGCATTACCTGATTTGGCATTTGAACATTTTGCATAACCTGAAGTGATGGTCAGTACTGAACCTTGAAGATACGGTGATAGCAAGGTTAATATTTGGTAGAATCTGCCTATTCACTGGGGTAACATATTATTTACTGAATCCCAGAAATAGTCCTTTAAATAGAAACCTCAGTGGGGAGCCCTGGCTGGGGTAGCTCAGTGGATTGAGCACCGGCTGTGAACCAAAGGGTCGCTGATTTGATTCCCAGTCAGGGCACATGCATGGATTGCAGGCCAGGTCCCCTGTAGGGGGCGCATGAAAGGCAACCACACATTGATGTCTCTCTCCCTTTCTTTCTCCTTCCATTCCCCTCTGTCTAAAAATAAATACATAAAATCTTTAGAGAAAAAAAAAAAAATCTCCATGGGGAATACTGGCAAAGGCATTGATCCTTACTGATATCTAGTTGTTTTTATGAGAGGTTGTAGTATAAAAACTTCTCAAAATATTCTCATTTCCATCATTTGTTTTTCTTCCAAACCACTATAAATTTATATTTGGAAGTCCATTTGCCCTTATAGGCATTATTGTTTTCTCAGTCTGCGTATACACATAATGATGATTTTACATGCTAGTTTCATCTGGCATATTTTTATATATTTATTTATATTTAACATACTTAACAAGTATAAACTGGACTTACAGCTCTTTATATAAAATCATCAAGGATTTTAATATAGTGAATAAATCCAAACATCAAAGAAAGAGAACAAAAAAATTAAAAAATCATATGGGTGGCAGGGAGGGCTGAAGATACTGGAATCAAAAGCAAATGTAACTCTGGGAATCCAAGTGGCTCAAACAAAAAAGGAAAATATTATGGGAAACAGACTCTTTTATCTTGAAGCAATTATGTCAATTTATCAGGAGAAACCTGCTTTTTAAAAAATTCTCACTTGAAGATATGCTTATTGATTTTTTTAGAGAGAGGAAAGAAGAGAGAAAAAAAAGAGAGAAAGAAATATCAATGTGAGAGAGAAACATCGATCAGCTGCTTCCTGATACACCTCAACCAGGGTTTGAACCTGCAGCATAGGTATCTGGTCTGACCGGGGATCAAACTCACAACCCTTTGGTGTACGGGATGATGCTTTAAGCCATTAAGCCACCCAGCCAGGGCTAAACCTGCTTTTTCTGGTTCGACAGTTCTAAAAGTAAAATTTCCAAGTTGTTTTTAAATAAGAACCATAGAATAAAATATTGCCCAATGATTAAAATGGAATTTTTTATAGAAAATACAGTGATGCTCCTCACATGCCTATTTCTCTTACTTGACCTTAAGGAGATAAGAACACAATGATAAATCAGAATTCTGTCAAGGAACAGAAAGAAGTGATTTACTTGTGTAGCATTTCAGAAACCTGACTTAAAATGAGCCTCAAATACCACCGTAATGCTGAGAAACAAAATAAACCAAAGGCCTGCTGAAAGGTCATTCATAATTATATTGCAAGCATAAGCTATCTTTATTTGTAAATCATTTTTAGGAGTTGCAATAAGTTTTCTAGATAGTTATTGAATAAGTATTAAATAATAATAAAATATAATAAATAAATGACATATTTGAAAATTGTATTAGATAAGTACCTACTGACATATAGGGAAAAATGTATGCTTTGAACTCCGATGAAGGTTGTCCACGGTAGACCAGCTGCAGAGTGGTAGAAGCTAGGCACTCTGAGCCAGTTGCTACTACGTTATGTCAATGAGTTTCAGTACATCAGAACGGCATTCTTTCGGGAACATCATTTCTAAGGTACAGGCAGAGGTAAGTTCTCAGTCAAAAGTAGTACAGATACTCAGGGCCCCCTTGTTTTTTGTAACAAAGACTATGGGGATCAAATAAGCAAATGAGAGGAAGTTGGGTTAGACAGTCAAATGTCTTTGAATAAGTGTGTGTTCGAATATTTACATTGAAGAGCATAAAATCATCATTTTTTTACAGATCAAAAGAAACTAAATACTAGCAATTTCACGTGGTTCAATCTATGATGGATTTTATTTCTTCAACCATATATAGTGAAACAATATGTATGTATGTATGTACAGATATGTACATACACTTAGAATTTCTTTTGTATATTCTACTCTTAAAATATCATATATAGCTGTAGGAATGTAAGTTATAATTTTATCAAGAAACTTATTTTTAGAAACAATGTTCCAACAAAGATTTTTATTTTGTCTATATAATTTAATAATACACTTCACCCCTACTGGGTTGATACTTTTGCTGCAAGAGAAAAAATAGACAAAAAAAATAGATTGCAAAAACAAGACTGATCAATTATACTGACAAAACCTTCAGGGACAGAGATAAAATAAACAAATCAAATAAATTTGTTTGAAAAAAAAGTATTTTTACCACAGGACTGAACTATTTTTCCATAGATTTAATTTTCTATTTTTATTTTTAGAGAGAGGGGGAGGGAGACAGAAAGAGATGGAAAGAAACATCAATGTGTGATTGCCTCTCACATGCCCCCTACTGGGGGCCTGGCCTGCAACCCAGGCATGTGCCCTGACTGGGAATTGAACCAGCTACCCTTTGGTTCTCAGGCTGGCTCTCACTCCACTAAGTCACACCAGCCAGGGTGGACTAAACTCTATTTTTTAATGTTATTTTAAAAAAGCAAGCTAGTGTTATACAAATTGCATGCCATAAAGCAAGGTTTTCCAAATTGGTGGTCTGATCAACAAAATGTGTGTTAACTATAAATTGCTCCATGCTAACATGTGAGAAAAGACAGGTTAAAGAAAGCTAATCAGATTGCTTTGCTGAAGTATTTCTTTATGTCTTTCATATGATAATATATTTTGCAACTCTTCTGGAAAGGGTCATACTCTTCAGAACTTGCCACACATATTTGATTAAGAAATGCTTTCTTAATTGAATACATGTGTTTCTTAGGTTATAGTTAGGGAGCTGGTATCAGGGAGTCAACCAAATTCTCCATGAAAAATTATAGCATTGAAATAACACTTATCATCAAGGGCATTACACAACCTAAGGACAGAACAAAACTTCATTTCAAGGTTTATGTACTGGTCAAAGATATACATCTGAATAATCCTTACTATTTGATTAAAAACTATAAACCAATTTAAATTCTAAGCAATTGACAGAATATATTTTGGTTGTGATTTCTAAAATACACAGATAATTTTAGTCTACATCAACAATCTAACTTTCTGATAAACGTTCACATATTAAGAAAGTAAATTCCTAAAAATAATTTTTATTTATCCATGAAATTATAACAAATTTCCAAAAACATATTGAAATTTTATTAATATGCTATAATTTGGTTCCATAATTGGATTCGATACTTTGGATATAAAGCGAGGTTTTATAGAGATAACTAAGTCTCCATAAATAACACAGGTTTCCCCTGTATTGATTCTACCTTGTAATAAAGATATGCATTTATGCACATTGTGTATTGTTACAAGACTAACTCTTTTATTACCTACAGACTAAACCTAACCTAAGTACTTCTCCTGGGATTAATATTAGAGAAGAAAGTGTTTAACTTATTGAAAGGTGGTGAAATAGTAAAATATAGGTTTGTGGCTATGTAGATAGATTAATAGATATGGAATAAAAATAATCAGTCTAAAAATTCACCCACCATTGGATGATTAGATCCAAGCTGCTTCTACAGTCTCTCAAATAAGTGTTAATTTTCTTTATAAAGCTTTTTTTCCCCCATAGATAAACAGGGATGCCTAAAAATCCTATCCATGTTGGGATTCCTTTGACTTCCATCCTTAGTAGATATTTGGGAGTAAAAAGCAGTAAAGAATCATCAGTCTGACAGAAAGAAAAGATATTGTTTTGTTCTATTTTATGTCTCAGCTCAAGGCATTGGATGTCAAAAATCTACAGGAACTCTAATATCCAGGTAGATGCCCTTCACACATCTCCTCCTGCCCTTGGCTGAGAAGAGATTCCTGGACCACCTATCAAAAGTGCTCTTTGAGTCCCACTGGTTCACACAATCTCCCCGGTCTCTGTCTCCTGACAGGCATCATCTCTTTGTTCTTATCTGGGAACTCCAGTTCCCATCCTGGGATGCTGGGCATGATGATGCTTTACAACAGAGCCTTAGCATCCTGTCTACTTGCCGTGGAGTTCCTACTGGCCAGGAACCTGTTTTGGAGCCAATCCATTTCCAGGCCAGGCTTTTAAAACCTCAACCTGGGTCTACAGATGGGTCTTAGACTGTGCAGCATAAAGGATAATAGGTATGTTTTCATAGTATTTGGTAATTGCATTAACCTTGCTTATTGTAATATCAGGAACGTACACTGAAAAATTGTAGGTGAAACAAGAAAAATAAAAAAATAAAAATAAATGAATTTACTTTATGATTCCTCTTTAAAAATAATGACCAATAAAATGTTAGTAGAAGTAGCTTTAGTAGTAGCTATAACAAGAAACATTTTAAAATAATGAGGTCCTTTATTCCCTTTGACAAATGTATTATTCAGGTACCACCTATATCTTAATGCAATGATTTCCATTTAAAATAACTGATTATTAATAAAGCAAATAAATGAAGCAGTGGCTCCTTATTTCCCAAACATTCATTTTATATTTAAAATAATGATTCCAATTTTTCTCTGGTATATATATTCTTTTAAATAACTTTAAAGATTCATAAAGAATAGGTTTTCTCTTTTCCTTTTCTCCTACTGCAAGATAACTAAAGAAGGTAAAAGTTCTGGACTTTGTGATTCAGAACAGTGTTATAAGATGCCTGAAGTTTGGCCTTAAATTTAATTTCATATCTCATTTAAATATTCAGTATGCAATGATGTTGATGTCTATTTTACTGTTTCCTTACAAAATGTTTCGACTCTAGCATTCTGGTGAAATGCACCTCAGGTTTCATAAGAAAACAATGCCTGCTTTATATAAACGCATTTCAAGTAATAAACTAAATTAGAAAGTATTTATATATACAAAAGAAGTAATTCACATTCTTTAAATACATATAGTAATTGATTAGAGACGAAATTGCTATAATCATTATTTAAATTCAAAACATGCAAGAATTAAGATACAAGGGACACTATTTTTCAATAAGTTTTCTGAAAAGTTTTTCCAGATTTCCAAAAATCTTAGATAGAAATATTTGATAGAAAAATATTTTTAAAAAAATACAGATCAGTCTTTGCATTACTGCTTGAAATTTATTTTTAGAAAATACAGATCAGTCTTTGCATTGCTGCTTTACTGTTATAGAAATTTCCAATTAAAATATATAAGTTGCAGCTTTTCCAGTCTGGCTCTTAAAGGCTTGAAAGAAACCTTCTGCTTTCTCCTGACTCAGCATGGAATGTCCTCTCTTTCTCTACTCACCAAATTACTACATCTCTTTCAAGGCCCTTTTCAAAAGCTCTTTTCCATGGAGCTTTCCCCACAGTACAAGTCAGAATTAATTACTTCTTCCTATGGGCTCTCAAAGCACTTTGAACCTCTAAATGGCAATTACTTTATTCTGCCTTGCACTATTTACATGTTTAAATATGTCTGCCTCACAAGACTTTAGGCTCCTTGAAGACATCTTAATCAACTCTTTTTTCCTCATCTCACTGATTTATTCCATCCGTGTGTACCTATAATTTGGAAAATGGTTACCAGTTCCAGAATGGGTGCCCATTAACTTTGGGTTAAAAAGAACTGAATTGAAAGTATTGTCTTATGGCGGCTTCTGGTCAAATTCTGGCTCTAATGATGGTTTTCCATGTCTATCGTTTCATACCTAAGACTTCATACCTAGGTGTGAAGTCAGCAATGTTAAAAATGTGTATATACGTTATTTTCCAGTATTCCTTGGACTCCTAAATGCACCTTTAAATATATCGTACCTTTAGACTGTCTAAAAATGTCACTTGGATAACTATCTTTCCCTTGTGCTTTACTAAGAATAACCTTTTGAGTCATATAAATCAAAAATTCAAGGAAAGAGAAAAGGCTGCAATGGATGTCATCTTCGTCCCTTTACTTTGTGACACTTTCAACTTGAATACTGTGTTTTTATTGCATTTTAGCTGTACTTCCGCAGTGTTTCTCTCACAGAGACAATGGCAAAAATTATTCGCTTTCACTCAGCCTTTAATTTGGGGGCAGGTATTTCTCACTTATAAAAATATGGATATAGAGTTTTGAAAATGCTCCCAAGGAGTACAAATGGGGAGTATCTGTACCGAAAAGGACTCAACTTTTTCACTTCTAATCAGTGTCCGAGCACTAAACCATGTTACCATACAAATGATGACTGAGCATATATGTAAAACACCTAAATTAAACTTTGTTGTAGAGCTGGGTAAATACAATGAGCACTATTTTCTAGCTTAGCCTATTCTCTTTTCACTAATAACCACTTCTAGGTAAGATCAAATGAGTTTCTCCTTCCATGTATTTTAATATCATATTTGTTTATCTCTCCACAGTGTTTACTTAGTTAATAATCATTTGACTTTCTATGATAACCAGATAAAATGGATATCTCTTCTCAAATTACAAACAGGACAAACTTGGGCTCAGAAGCTTAATATTAAAAATAATCTCCCCCTCCTGCCATCCATTCCAGGGGTCCTTCCTTTTTGCCAAACAGTAACAGGAGAAGAAATACCACAGAGATGAGTGGATGAAACTTAAAATAATTTGCCTTCAAATTGTCTGATTGCAATTTGATTACATATAGATTACTTTGGCACATACTGATACTCATTAAAAAATTTATTTATGAATAACTGCATAAAACAAGCACACAATCTGATGTAATGCTTAGGTTTTCATGCCTTTATCTCTTTTATTAAGTGCTTACATAGAACTTTGGCCTCCCAACATTTTTTACCAGGTACTGAACTGAGTTTAAATAAAAGAACAACATATTTTAAACACCAACAGTATTGTTACAATACTTATTTTACTGTCATTACTATTAAAAATCAATGTTCATGCTTTGACACATAATCTAAATATTGTGAAATTGCACCAGAAGTTACTGATGGAAAGATTTGTAAAATATAACCGTATACAACCAGAGTGGAAGTTGTACTAAATACAAAAGTGCAAAGCAATATTGCGTTAACTATACAAACTCAGGTCAGTATGTAAGTTTCTGCAATATCAGTTGCTGGAATCTGTAGCAGCTAAGTAATGATACCAAGCAATGATACATGAGTAGGAAAAAATGGAATAAATATAAACTGCTATTTAATTTAGTTTTATTGGTCATGTTTGGGAGAAGATAGAAATTTAAAGAAAATGAAAGTATATATAGATTTTAACGTATGTACATATCCATAGTCCCTTAAAGGCTAAATATGACACCTTCTTCATAGTCGAAATTATACTGGTGTCTAATTAAAATTGTATAAATGGTAATGAAGGAGGATCTCTCTTTACTCTGTTCATTTGATTTGTAAACTTACAAATTTGTATAATTTACAAATATGAGTAATATTATTCATATTATGTATATGAGTTTGTAAAGTATTATACATTATTAGTAGTTTACAAACAACTTTGCTTACACTATAAGATCTTCTGGTATGCTTATATACATTCACCAATGAACTAAAATGTAAGAACTACTTAACAAGCCAATATGGGCAGATGCCCTAAGAACTTGTGCAAATGATTAGAGTGAATTTCCTCTTGCATATACAGGAAACATATGCTTTTGTGAAGTCTCATTTTTAGATCAAAAGGAAAGAGAAAAACCAATAGAAAAAAAAATTTTTAGCTGTGTTCATCTGATCCCTATGTTCAGTTACCCTTAAATGCCCCTTTCCCAATGCACTTGGAATAACCAAACTACCTACACCATAAAATCAGGCACCAGAATAGAAGTGCCAATGAAAAAGAAAACCCAAAATAAGAAGGAATGAGAATGAGCTACCACTTTGTCAGCATTGTTTTTAAGAAAAGAATATAATGTGTTTATGTGTAGCTGAATTAAATTTTCGTATAGTAAGATAAGGGCTTATTGAACTAGACTCAAATGACTTAATATTCTGTAAATGATTTTAAAAGCAGAAACATTAAACAAACTCAGTTCATGATACTCATAAACTGCGTATCAGTAACTTCTTTAGAAAAAGTCCTATTATCATAATTACAAAGACTACATTTGAACTAAACATCTGCAGTGCCTGATGATAGGCAGAAGGTGAGATGCAAAGAGGGTTCTTTGTACAAAGATGGCTCAGATATGAATCTTTTCTTCTGAAAGCTTACAATGAACAGAATTATCCCTTAGTCGTAATAAATTCCACAACCCCAAACAAAACTCAATCCTGTATATTCAAACAATAAGTCATATAAAAAGCTTTATAGTCATAACAGATTCTTCTTATTGGTGATCAACACAAATATACAAAACTCTGTGCATTGACTGAACACAGACAGTGCCGATAAGTACAATATGGGAAGAGTGTGATATTTGTGAAAAATAACCTGACTGTATCTCAAAATGGATAAATTGAATGTTTACCACATCTCTCAAAGCATCTGGAAGTTGAGCCCTCTCTTTTCTAATCTTCTCCACAGTGAGGTTTTCAGTTAAATTCAAGAAGTACATAGTACTCTAAATAAAATATTCTACATCTTGACCAATTCTTATACTTTGGCACACTTCAGTGGAAGTCCCACTAACAAATTATTCAGATATTCTATAAAAGCAATGTACAAATTGAAATTTAGAGATTCCATCATCTTCCATAAATTTTAACTAAAATTTTGGTTAATTTAAAAAAAGATTTTATTTTTAGATAGAGGGGGAGGGAGGGAGAGAGGGAGAGAAACATCAATGTGTGGTTGCCTCTTCTACACCTCCTACCAAGGACCTGGCCCACAACCCAGGCATGTGTCCTGACAAGGAATCGAACCAGTGACCCTTTGGTTCACAGGCCTGCACTCAATCCACTGAGCTACCCCAGCCAAGGCATAAAATTTTAGTTAATTTTTATAGAGAAATCCAAATAAGTTTAATAACTAAGGGTATTTAAAAGATTTATTCACTTTCCTTTAAAAAGTATAAAAGTTTCACACACACACACACACAAGTTGTGGTGAATACCTAATATATAAGCAATACTTTTTTTGTGGAATTGAAAAACTTTAGGAAGTCTATGCCATTTATGTCATTCCGGAATTTCTTCTAATAATATCCATTTTCAATGTTTTAAAATTTTATTTCCCTGGACATTGATAAATTTAATTTGACTTTGTGGAAAGTTTCTTTATGGGAAGTTCTTTGTTCTCATGATCTCCAAAGAAATAAAAATATTATGATATTTAACAGAATTATAGAATTACAGAATTCATAATAAAAATATTGCTCCTAAGCCAGTACTTTTTATCTTGAAGTCTCAATGTCCATCTCCCATTTTCTTTTATATCTCTGAAAAATAACTGATGTTAAGCAATTGCCTTTTTTTATTGTTAAACCCAAGCTAGTCTCAGCCTGGGGTTCAAGTTCTCAAGGATGGGCAGATTTAATATATTTGTCAGCACCTTGACATTGCTTAACTTCCAATAAAAGTGACACTTGGTAAATCTGTGAATTGAAGACAAACCTTGAGTCATTTTGAAACAGCACTCAAGAACCTCTAAGTGTTTATTTTTTATCTGTTACACTACATCTTGCTAGCTTCATATTAATTAATTTAAATAATTGCCTCTTTATCTCCAACTCATGCAGCTATTATTTTACTCACTGTCCTGGTATGCTATTCTTTTATTAGATTTTTTAGCTAAGCAGAATGTGGCGATTTCTATACAGTTGTGTCTGTTAGCTCAGCAAGGCAAATATCTAGAGTTCACATTAGGTAAAAGAGTCTACTACTTCCTTTAAGTAAAATATTTTTAAGTGTTGAATTTTTTAAAAAACTGGATAGTTTTTGAAGATCAAATAAGCCAGGGTTGATTTAATTCCTATTCAGTGAGATGTCCAGGCTTACATTTAAAAATGAATTTGCAATTGTCTTTTGCCTCTATTTTTCTAACTCATTTTCTGAGCTTTAAAGATCTGTTGCAACAGGACTCTTGTTACATTTAATAAGTGCCATGTTGATTGGCGTTCTCTAAGTAGGCTTTCCAGTTTGCCTGTGGGGAAATTTAATATAAAAACATTCAACATTCTTTTATTAGTGTTTTTTACTATTCCCAGTCCCATCAGACCTTTGGTGCAAGTAGTGTATTACTGAAAAGCTTATCTGTAAGAAGTGAGCCAAGGGGAAATTCAGCCTTTATTAATATTGACATCATGTTCCCACACAATGGCTGTCTAAAGAAACTTTTCAATTGGATTTCAACTGCTTTGATGCAGTGTAAATGGAAACAACTGAATGCATGGTTTCACACGGAATAGTGAGCAATGCTGCATCCAACACCTCCAAACGTGAGGTTGGAGTTCGGAGGTATTGTAGGGCCACACTTTAGTAGTATCAATTTATAAAGGTTAGTGGAATGCTACGTTAACTTGATAGGTTCTTGAGTACATACAGTTTTCGAGGGGTTCTCTTCTCTTTCCAATTGCCAATTTAAAGAAAATGGACAACTAATACATTTTCAGGATGTGATATTTAAGGACTAGTATCTGACTTAAGTAGTCAGTAAAGTTTGAGAATGCATTATGCTAAGATTATTTTTCTATATTTAATATATAGCAAAAATATCCAGAAAAGCTTAGAAAATTTAAAGACAGATCAGATCAACATATTGAAAATAATTAGTCCTAAGTATTCTACTTATTTTACCCTAACAGGTAAAGGATCAATAAAGCAAATATTTTTTTTGTAGAAATTTAGAATTCTAATCTAAATTATATAAGTGAAAAGGTATTTTTAAGAGAATATATTTGCCACTTCTCAGAATTGGGTAATAGTTAAGCATAACTCTTAGCACAACCAGTAAACCAGCACTCAAGTGAAAGGCTACAAAGTCTTCAAAATTAAGAAAAGTAGTTAAAATTTTGCTCAGAACCCAAAATGTAATTTATTGTAGAATAAATTCTTGACTCACTGAGCTCTATCACTTCTCTGGTTAAACAGTCCAAATCCGACATCTAAAACATTTCTCTAAAAGTCACCATTTTCCTGGAAACACTCATTTTGTAGAGTCTAGGGCTATATTTATCTTTTGAAGAGAAGTCTTTTTAAAAATATGATTATAAAACAGATTGATTTAGAGGAGCATTATAATTAGCTGCAGAATGTGTTAGAAGGATAGATGATTCTGCGTGAATCACAGGGCTCACTTTTAGTGTCATTCCTGGTCTAAGCTGCCAGCTTAATTTCTCCTCATTTTTCACCCCTAGGAGCCCCTTTTTTCTATTATGACGACAATGAATGTGGAGTTTTCAAGAAATAGGTGTACCTTTATGAAATAATGAATTATAAACCTATTTCAATTTTTAAAACAATTGAGTCATGATTACTTGACAACAACCTAGAAAATAGTCTCATTATAAAAATGTGTATCCAGATTTAGTCGCTTTAGGAAGTTGAGGAAAACATTTTTAAGCTAATGGAGAAAAACATAGAATAACATAATTAATAAGTATAGTTGGTCAAATAACATCTTTGATAATGTCAGAAAATATTATATAAAGAATAACTGCAACAACACTGATTATCAATGTTTAACATAAACCGTAAGATGATGCATACACATTAAGAGAGGTTAATTAAACATAATTAAGTATAATAACATATTTTAAGATAATTTTAGAAATTAATGTTTGATAATAAATATTAAAATATTTCCAATCTTTGAAGCCCATTTGAAATTTCTCAGTTAAAAGTAATAGTATCACACTGGGTAAATTTTATAGAAGAATATACATTATTACAAAATCACAGAACAAGTAGTAAAAAATGTGTCAGAATGGCAGCATTGCATAACCTTGATGCCCATCCCAAGGGTGATATAAAAACTGAAGATACTTTGAAAATGTCCTATCACTTCTAACATGCCATTGGACTAGATTGCATGTAGAACATTTAATAAATAATAAACAGCACTTGTACTGAAATATAAATAACAGATAATCCTTTGCTGTTACTCTTTTAGGAATCCTGATTTTCTTATTTCTCATTTTTTGTTCTCTAGATTTAAAAAAAGTTTTTAAAATTCATTACACTGAAACAAATCATGGAAACTGAAGGGGCCTGTTTCTAATAGGATGAGCTTCTGGAACCTATACAGCCTCACTGTCATGACAGAATTATGTGGGGTTAGACTTGACTGTTGCTGTCCAGGAATAGGCATGTTCAAGCCAGAGAAGGGAGGGAAGGAAGGGTGTGGAAGGGATTCCATGTACACCTAGATGCACCAACTCCTGGTGAGTGGTTGGAAGGGAGGTGAGGGCTGCTGGAGAAACAACGGCCCTAGCTCTCCTGTAAGGGCTCTTTGAGGACTTGGTGTAACAGGTTGCTGCGCCGCACTTGAAAATTTCTAATGCTGTGGGTCTTGGTGCATCTGACTATTTTCCTGTCTAGCAAGTCTCTGATATTGCTGAGTTTGTGGGTCAAAGGGAGGCACTTTGAGAACTACTGAATTAAAGAATAGGTTTCATATGTACCTAGTATTTTCACCCTTATCAAATGGGGAACTTCTTTATCAATGGCTCTGGGAAGAGTCACATTAATGTTAATGCTTTTCTTTTTTTGAAGAGCTGTACCACATTGAAAGATGGATACAATCACTAGATATAGCCTACCACATGCAAAAATGCTCAGGATGATTTTACCTCTAAATGGCAAAACTGTAGTTACATAAAATTGAAATAGACATGATGCCACAGTTTTTACATATAAAGTATAATATACAAATCATGCAGGAGTATAAATTTAGGTATATTTTCAGTTCAGCCTTGGAGCTCTACCCTCATTCCAATAGTCAAAAATGAAAATACTTTATTCTCCAATTATTTGTAAGACCATAAGCCACCATAGAGAAACATCTCCAAGTGTAGTAAAAACTTGGCTAATTAACCTGCATTTAAATGACTCCTTAGATTAAGTGGCATTCAGTATTCCTTTAAAAAATAAACAGACTAATGCTGCCAGTGTAGGGGACACTCACAATCATAGGTAAATTTCTAGAACTTCCAGCCCCTGCCTGTGTCTGCTGGGTGAGATTTGTGCTGACTCAGGGTTGGTTGGTTGTTTTTTCAACATTTTTTCCAGTTGTACTTACTAGTACTATAATGTAACTTATTGCAAGTAAGATATTGCATAAGGATTTTTCATGTAAGTAAAAAGTTAGAAAACAGTAAAAAATAAGTCATTAAAGTTGTGTCAATGTAGATGGGTACAAGACAGCTACAAAAATGCAGAAAATAATAAACTTCTGAAAGTTTTTTGCAATCATGTTGCTTTGTAAAGGATTTTAAGTTGTGGTTTCAGTATAAGAAAATCAATATGTGAAATCATAGAAAGTTATGCATTATGAGTTTGATTTATGAAAAAAATTATGTTGAATTCTACTGGGACAGATCCATTTTCAAACAGTGTTTGTCCTTTATTAAAGATTTTTTTCATAAAAATACACTTGAATTTATGGTAAAATAAAATGACTGAGAGCCATAAGCTTTATCATCATCATCATCATCATCATTTCCTGATTTCACTTACATTGGCAAAGACTGCTAATTGTCTAGCCAAGTATTTGTAGGGTTTCACCTTCTCTCATAGTAACAGAGTTATAACTCTCATATGTCTCTCGGAACACATTTCCTAGTTCACTCTACTCCTGCAGTTAATTTTGGCCACGTGACTAAATTCTTAGCCATAGCACATAAGAATGAAGGGTGGCTGCCTATTCCAGACCTGGTCCTTCAAATATTGCAGGGTCAGAAGAGCGTTACACTTGCTCCTGCATACTTTTACCCATCAGTAGAGCAGGAATGCAGATGAGACACAGCTTTCACAAACATTAAAAATACACCCTAGGAAATAACAAAAAAACAGAAGAGCATGAGTTCCTAATGACCTTATCTAGCATGTAAGCCCTGCTACATGAAAAATAAACAAACAAACACGTCCTAGTTCTTTAAGCAACTAATATTAGAGTTTTCTTTGTTGTTATTCCAGGAACTTAGCTTGTTACCTTAATAAATACCCCTGCTTTTTATTATTAAATTATTAAATACTGTTCCTAAGTGCAACAGAGAAGAGAATTTATACTATAAAAGTAGAACTCCACAAAGGTGGCCTCTAATTCTAACTGTATGTAATTATATGAACGTGTTTATTTCTCACTGTATTACATTTTATAGTACACAAAGAGCCCTCTTAACATAAAATTATTTTTAAAATTAAAAAGTTACATATATGTGTAGAAAATATGAAAGAATTAACAAAAAATCCTCTTGGCACTAATAAGCAATTATTGTAAGATGTAGAGTTAATACAAAAAAGTCGATTGCTTTTCTATATACAAAAAAGGTATAAGTGGAATTTGAAATTTAAACAAAAAACAAAAAAACAGGAAGTGCCATTTACATCAGCATTCTCAAAAATTAATTACTGAGGTATAAATGTAAAAAAAAGTATAAGATCTATGTGAGGAAAACTACAAAATTACAAAATTCTGTTGAAAAAATCAAAGAATAAAATAGAGGTAGTTCATGATCAAGTATAAGAAGACATTGTATTGTCAAGATATCAGTTCTTCCCAACTTGACCTACAGGTTCAATGCAATCCAAATCAAAACCCCAGCAAAGTATTTTATGAATATCAAAAAATATTGATTCTAAAAATTATATGGTGAGGCAAGAGACCCAGTGCAGCCAATATAATATTAAAGAGAAGAACAAAGTTGGAAGACTGATGCTACCAAAACTACAGTAATCAAAACAGTGTGATATTGGTGAAAGAACAGACAAACAGATCAGTGGAATAGAATAGAGATCACAGAAAAATACCCATACAATTATAATCAACTGACCTTTGTCAAAGAATCTAAGAAAATAAAATGGAGGAAAAATTGTCTCAACAAATGGTGCTAGAAGTATTGGACATCCACGTGCAAAAAATAAATAAACATAGAAACAAACTTCACACCATTCATGAAATGAACTCAAAATGGGTCATCAACTGCCCTGGCTGGGTGGCTCCATTGTTTTGAGTGCCACCCCATGCACTGAAAGTTTGTGGGTTCCACCCAGGTAAGGACACACACCAGAGGCAACCAATCGATGTTTCTCTCTCACATCAATGTTTCTCTTTTTCTCCGTTCCTCTCTCTCTAAAATCAATAAACATATCCTTGGGTGTGAGTTTTGTTTTTTTTTAAGTCATAAACCTAAATGCAAAATGTAAAACCATAAAATTCCTAAAAGATAACATAGGAGAAAACTTAAATGACTTTGGGCATAGCAAAAATTTTTTAGAAACACCACCAAAGACATGATGCATAGAAGAAATAATTGATAAGCTAAAATTTATTAAAATGGAAAACTCTACCCTATAGAAGACAATGTCAAGAAAATGAGAAGACAAGCCACAAAATAGAAATATTTGTAAAAGATACATCTAATAAAGAACTGTTATTCAAAAATATGCAAAGAACTCCTATAGTTCAACTATAAGAAAACAACCAGATTAAAAATGAGCCAATGACCTTCATTAACAAACATCTCACTAAAGAAGATGTACAGATGGCAAATATGCATATAAAAAAAGATGCTTCACATCATATGTCACCAGGGAAATGCAAATTAAAATGAGATAACACCACACCTAGCAGAATGGCCAATACTTGGGACACTGAAAACACCAAATGCTACCAAAGATGTATAGCAACAGGAATCCTTATTATTGCTGATGGGAAAGCTAAGTCTCTTCCAATCACTTTGGAAGACAGTTTGTAATGTCTTACAAACTAAACATACCCTTACCATTTGATTCAGCAAAAATTCTCTCTGATATTTACCCAAAGGGGTTGAAAACTTATGTCTACACCAAGCCCTGCATGTGGATGTTCATATCAGTTTATAGAAATGTATTTATAATTGACAGAACTTGGAAGACACCAAGATGTCTTTCAGTGGGTGATGGACAAATAAACTGTGGTGCACCTGGGCAATGGAATATGACCTCATGCTAAAAAGAAATTAGCTAGGAAGCCATAGAAAGACATGGAAGAACCTTAAATGCATATATTATTGTGTGAAAAACACCAATATGAAAAGAACACATACTGCAGATTTCAAGCATATGACATTCTGAAAAAGACAAAACTATGAAGTTTCAGAGTGGTGGTGGCCAGGGGTGGGAGAAGGAAAGAATAAGTGGAGCATGGAGGATTTTTAGGGCAGTGAAAATGCTCTGTATGATACCATAATGAAGAATGTATGCTCTTTACTTTTATCCAAACCCATAGAATGTAAAACACCAAGAGTGAACTTTAAGGTACTTTGTGTGATTAATATATCCCAATGTAGGTTCATCCTTGACAAAAAAAAAGTATGTTAAAAATTTTATATATTTGTATGTATTTCTACATAGAAAACATCAAAAACAAGTGAAAATGCTACTTGGAAATATATAACTTACATATTAAGGATTTTATTTAGGTATAATTATCATCTAGCTATAAAATGGATGCAAAAATATGTTTATAGTTAATAACAGCAGAGATAAGACCCATTAAAGTTTTTAATTTTTTCTAGAATTTTAAAATAAAGTTTGGACAAAGCTATTTCATGAAGTATCACCTAGTTCAAAATGATAATATAATACAACAACTTTTCGAGTGTGGTTAACTACCATAATGAAATTTATGCAGATGGACTTTTTGGTAGAATTTCTAGTGCGATTCTTGCAGTCTGTTCAAGTGGTTGTTAAAAACATAAGAAGAACATTAATGGTAGGTGGCAGTTGTATATAAATGATTCCAAAATTAGCATTCTGAATTTGTCCCCTGACCCCTAAACCCAACACAACTTATTAAAACTTATATACTCTCACAAGGACATGTATTTGAGTATCTGTTTGTTATGTTGTATTTATTTTTGATATTGTTGTGTTTGTATATTGTGTTTTGATAGTGTTGTGTTGTTCAAGGAAGGGCTGAATTTATAAGTGGGTTAACTGGGTTTGGGGTAGAATTATGTACAAGGAACCTGAATCCGGGGGGTAATGATCAAGGAAGGATGTAATTTCTCAAGATTTTCCATCAGTTTGGAGGATGAATTAAATTTCCATGAACCATGTATGTAGAGACCAAACCCAACTTTAAATAGGTCTTGAAGGGCAGAGAGACCTTGGGCAACATTTGTGATAATCAAGGATGTGCTGGGTGTAGTTCTCATCCTCCTGAAACCGGTGGAGAGATGACAGAAAGGAAAATCAATGTGGCAGATTTCTTACTGCTCAGTGAATAGCCATGGGTTCTGGCACCTTCCCAACTTCCCTTGCAATTAAGCAGGACTGTATGACTCGTTCTAGGCAATAACCTGTGAAATAAAATTTTATTTGACACTCCCAGTTTAACTTCTATAAAAGTTAGTATACAAATCTCCAGTTCTCTCTTTCCCGTGAAGGCCATGACAGAAGGAGGCTTCAGGTCCACGGTTCCTGAATCTTTGACCTAGCACATGGAATGAGCTTCCCTAAAGAGTCATCACACCCTCAGCGGGCTTCCTGGGGGAGGAATAGAACGCCAAGTGCTTTTTCCCCAAGAGACCAAAAGGAGCCCATCCTAACACAACGAGGCCAGGCAACATAGTGAATCTCTACATGAGATTCAAATCTGGGTCGTGTGTTTGGGAGGGCAAAGAAGACCAAATCCTATTGGTAGGAACAGGGTATCAGAAAAAGGCTTCTTAATTAATATAAAATAATATTGAAGGCTAACTTAATTTTAAAAATAAAAAAAGGAAAAAACTTCTTGTGATTTATGACTTGTGTTAAAGTTTAAAAGAGGCAAACCTCACAGAGAAATGGACAGAATGGTGCACTGAGAAAAACTATGTTTCTGGAGACCTTAGGGAAGGGTTACAAAATATAAAATGTTCTATCCTAACTAGTGGGCAAAAGCTACAGTTTGATCTACAGAATGGAAAAAGATGACTAATTATTTTCCAAAGCAGCCCCTGTTAGTACTGATAAGACTGAGAAAAAAAAATTTAAACACTTCTGAAGTGTTTACTAGTGTGTACTAGATTTCTTATATGTCCCATAACTGTAAGGTTGTACCATATGTGTTTTATTAATATATGTACATATGCATTTAATCAACCAAGTATACATAAATATATAGTATAAGTATATAAGTATACATTACAGATTTTTACATTGGTATATATAGCAGTATTTGTAAGTAATATTTAAAGGAAGTGTGGTATAATCTTAAGAACAGTGATCTAGATGTCCAAAGACCTGGGTTCCACTGATATTCCAGCACTGAATTCACTTACTGACTTGACAAGTCAAACACTTCATCTCCTTGGGCTCAAATTTCTAATTCTGTACACCAGATTTGTATAGATTATTTGCTAATCATTTCTCTCTATCACTCTGTTTCTGGAAGAATGGGCACGTCTCAGGCTATTTCGTTCTCCACTTTGAAAGTTACTATCACTTGTACTGTTAAGACAATGTCAGGAGTGTTGAGGAGGTTTAAAAAAACTGTGTTCCCTTTATTTTGCTGAAAAGACCATAGGTTTTCTCTGACAGTAGAAAATAAAGGGATAAACAAGAAATAACAGAATGACATGAGGAGTATGCCATATAAGAATTTGAATGATCTCTTTCTGTGTATCTCTCTGACCTTTTGCAATTTCTTGGAGGGAAGATTGAGTGCTTTCCATTCATTGATGACTGGTGTTGGTAACTTTAAATGGGCTGTTTTATTTCATCTTACAAGAGACTGATGAGTGAGATATTACTTTATTATCCCAAATGAGGAAATTGAGACCTGTGGTTTGGGAATGGATAAAAAGATTTTAAAACTTTGCATCTTAAACAATGTTTCTGAGCTACCATGAAATTTTTGTTACTTTTGTTTGTTTGTTTGCTTTGAGCAAACTAGCAACCAACTATTCAGTATTTGGGGGAAGGTAAAAACTTCATAATTTTGAGCAAATATTTCTCCTTCATTGGACACATTACAGTGAAACTTGATTAAAGTGTGCATCTCCAGCTTCCCTTCTTACTGAGGTGGTAACCAAACCTAGATGAGCTGGCCCCGGGAACAGGACCCTATCGGAGGAACACTGAAAATGCTCGAAGCCCACTCCCGTAGGTGCGATAGGGTGTTGTCCAGAGTTCCCGCTACCAAGGCTTTTGGGTACTTCTGGCTTTTTAATTTACACTTCCTTTCCATTCTGTGATTTTCTCTATGTCCTTCCCCCCAGGGTTTTTTTTTTGGGGGGGGGGGTTCTTGTTTTGTTGCTTACATTAACCAGAGAAGGCTGCCATTGCTTGCAATCAAAGTACCAGGGCAGCAGCAGGGACTGATGTTGGGGTGCAGGAGCACAGAGAATGGAATGCAGTGGGTCTTGGGGTCCATAGGCTGTGCTCTAACTCTGTCAATTTCTTCCTCTTCATAACATGATTTCAGACTGGAGCAATTTGCTGAGCTAAAAAAAAAAAAAATGTGGCTGCACTTTTCCTTCTGACCTGGCTGTGTATTTCTTCAACTAGGCTTGTCCTTTTGTGTAGGAAATCAGTCCTGCACAAAATCATTTCGTCTTCCAAAGACTTCAGGTTTCTGAAGGAGACTCTACTGGGAATTTTTATTGTTATATTTGATTTTGTTTTTAATGTAATTTTTAAAGCATTGCCGATAAGCTATATATTCTAGTCATCCAAAGCCCACTAGCAAATTAGCAAGTGAAGAGAATTTCCAAATCTAATGATCTCTCAGTTGTCTCCCTATATTACCTCTAATCCAAGTATAAAATCCATCCTTATCTTATATATTATCTACTGTGTCCCTCTTCTAGAGTCTGAAAATTTTTGTTGCAAATCTTTAGGGTTTTTTTACATTTTATTTTTCAATTACAGTTTGCATATTATTTTGTATTAGTTTCAGGGGTAAAGCATAGTGGTTAAACAATCATATACTTTACAAAATTATTTGCAGCACCTACCCGGCACCTCACGTACTTATTACAGTATTACTGACGATATTCCCCATGCTGTGCTCCACACCCCCTGACTGTTCTGTAACTACCTGTTTGTCCTTAATCCCTTCACCTTTCCACCCAGCCCCCTCTGGCAGCCATCAGCCGGTTCTCTGTGTCTATGTTTCAATCATTTTAGTTTGGGGAATGAATTAGGAAAATTTTCTTTAAGTGACTAAGATATTTTTAATGAATTAGGAGATTTGGGACAATAGATGTTATTTTAGGGCAGGAGAAAATAGATCCTTAAATTCAGGCTCTTTGACTACAATTCTAAGTTCCGTGAACTTCTGTTCGGAGTTCGGTATGTTACATGATCGTTGCACGGACCCCTGGAACACTGCGTGGCTGTGTTAGTATTCTTTGTGATTTCCTTTTATGATGCAACTGTATCTGTATAATCTAGGTTAGAATGGCTTATACCAAGGAGAAAAGAAGTTCATGGAAAGGCGGTAAAAAGAGAGAAATGTGAATGAGTGATAGCTTCTTGTTTAAGTTTATACTGAAATTTTGTATCTATGCGCTGGATGACTGACACTTTCTGCAAGTTATTAAATCATACCTCAGCCACTTTTACTCCAGAGTAAAAATTCCAATTCTGTTTACTCATTATTTAACCCTTAGACCATATGTAATTTTCTTTAAATTTTCTTTAAATTTGACCCCTAAGATCTAAAATGAATATTCCTTAATTATCATTACTTTTAATATCTTTTGTATTCTGTTATGAAAGAGCATAATAAAAGCAATGTCAAATTTTGATTATGCATCTTGAAGTTTAATGTGTTTATAATGATGAACTCTTTGTTAAATAAATATCATACTATATAAAATATTGAATGATTATTTTAAATGTTTGAGTTTATATTAGCATATGGGCAAGAATAAAGAGATCTGCAAAAATAAAGTTTGATCTGAAAAGATTTTAGTAATGATTACAATAATTGAAATATAAGTTTGTAAATCAGGTTGATTAACAAAACAACTGACCCAGTACTCACTGCAAAGGAAATCTCATTCTAAGCAATGTGACTAACCAAGAGAAAAGACACATGAAAAGAGAGGAAATTACTGAAGCTATTACACACTCAACACAGCCAGCTGGGGGGCCAGCTGCTCAAGGAAGCTGGTGGTTCTTGGTCTTCGGGAGTTCCTAACTAGAATAAAGCTAGAAATATAATCCAAAACATAAAATACAAGAAATTTAGTACTAGTCCTAGCTCTTTTTTTGTCTCATTAAATGTTAGCAAAGACAGAGTTATAAAAACTTGGCTAAGTAAGCAATAAATAATTTTTATAACTACTGACTTTTGATACCAATTACACTTTATCAAAAATTCCAATATCCCATCAAATATACATCCCTAGTTTCAGAATAGGCATGCTTACCGGTAGCTTGTCAAACTGAATGCTACATTTTAAAGCTGCTGTATATGAATCAAATGGTATGCACTTAGGATGCATTTATACATTCCTTAAAAAGCAGATTTTTCTTCCATTTTGGCTCTCACTACATACTTCTTCAAAGGTTTTTGCAATAGATGAGCCTTTGTAGGATTATAAATCACAACATGCTAGAATAAATGCTATAGAAATGGCATCCATGGTATAATATTTTGCACAGTGATAATCACCTATAGCCTGAGAACATATAAATATGTGATTAAATTATATCTCTATTTTAAACTCCCCAAATAAATTTGGGCCCATATGTTTTGTTGTTGATGGTATTTCAAATTACTCTTTTATGGGTTTATAGAATAGATGTGACCTTCCCAAGGTCTATGCCAGCAGAAGGAAAAGATCCAAGGCATTTACCAAGAAAATTAACACAAACCAAAAATGCAACAATTCTTACTTCTATGCAAGTGTCTAGATATTTGATGTAAATCATGTTTAGGTCCAAATTTAAGTGGATTATCACTTTCATTCTCCATTTTGTTGTTAGTGAACCTTCTGTTTCAAGGTTGATCAATATGCAAGACACTGTATACGCTGATTGATCAGTATGCAGGGCTGGATTACTACAGAGAACATTTGGGCATTTTCACTATGTCCTGTGGATTAACCTGCAGAGTATGCATTTTGGAGGGCAGGTACTGAGGGAGGAGACAAAAATGACTCAATGGTCTGGCACTGTGGAAGTTTGATAAACTCCCTGAATAGAGGTCAAACCATCTTATGAAATCACTCACTGTATGACAATGGACCCAAATTCTTTGGACAATAAATGTACATTATTTTCAGACTATAAGACCTACTCTCCCCCACTCCCTGCAAATTTGGGAGAAATAATGGTTGTTAATGCTGCTGTTGAGCTCTGTTTACATTTACATTGGTGAAAAATGTTATTTATGTTATTAAATACTTTACCACATTTTTTGCTTCAAAAATTTTTTTCCCTATTTTCCTCTAAAACCTAGGTGCATCTTATGGTCCGAAAAATATGGTACTTCTTTGTTAGGGTAAAGCAATAAAACTAATTAAATAAAAGGTAGTGGCATTCATGTTTAGTTTTTGAATTATAGCATCATACAAATATTTGTCCAGATATATTGATTTTCTAATGGTAGTAGCTGTTCAGTGTTTCTGTGATATATTTTGGATTGGAAGTATAAGGGTATCTATGGTATTATATTCTATTTTAGATGTTTTGTTGTAAGTAGTGGGACTCTTTCTTCAAGAGATTTTTGTCTTAGCACTGCCTGTTGGTCTTCTTATTACATGAGGTGGCAAGTGAGACTTTTCGCAGAATATCTAAGCCTTTTTCAAGAGTAATTTAAAAAATCCTCTGCTGTAAAAGGAAGGAAAGAAGTAAGGGAGTCCTTTTTTCAAAAATTCAGAATAGCTTCCATACGTTAAGTGATAATTAAGTATTCTGAATCCTGGGTTGAATCTTAAAATCTTGGGAAGATTCTCGAATTTCTACTTATTTTTTTGGATTAGTTTAAATCTTTGAAATCTCAAGGAAATAGACAAATAAGCAGTGGAAGAAATAGGCAGAGAAAATTTTGAAGTACGTGTTCTATTACCTCGTATAAGAATGACTTGTGATATGCCGATACAGAAAATGCAACTGTGGAATTGTACAAAAAGTAATTACATTCAAGGTAACCTATGAAGAAATCTACAGGCATGTATATGCGAATATTAAAAGCCTTGTCAATTTGCATTGTGAAACAAATGCACAAAAGGAGGGACTCTTTTATATTAGAATATTGATTTGATTGAAATGTATTTAGTCACCAATTACTGAACACTTGCAGCTGGAGCCCCCAGTTGTAGACCAGGGTGGATAAACATAACAAGTTTTTCAAGGCCACCAGCATGAGGTCCAAAGCAGCACCTGGGCAAAAATGGAATCGCCTTAATTGTAATTATAACAAAAATTATTTGTTTTACTCTAGCCTCCATCTCTACTGTGGAAAAACTTTCATAAGCACATATATGGCATAAGAAAGACTGACACATTAACCCACCATTAGCATCCACTGGCGCACTAACATTTTGTTTTATATTAATTAACATCCTGGATGCTAGGTGATGTAAGAGTTCATGAAGAAGCACACTACTGTGGAAGACAGAAAAGATGTTGAAAGCGGTTCCAGATAAACACTATAGAAAATTTTCCATTACTTAAAATTTGACATTTTGGCTGACTTTGCTTTGCCTGGATACACTGTACAGTCACAATTACTTCAGTTAGGTTCTTTTAGTTTAATGGAAGGGAGTTGATTGAGTTATTTTATGGGAAAGAGGTATTTATTGTCTGGATACATTTTGGAATAAAGAATTAAGACCTTTAGCCAAATAGATCTTACACACATACACACACACAAAACAAAACAAAACAAAATAAAAACAACAAAAAACTAAATTTAACAACAACAACAAAATCAAAAACCCCAAGAAAATTGACTAAGTAGAGCTCAGTAGCAGTTGAAACCACAATACAGTGGAGTTTGGCTGGTAAAAGAATTATTGTTGCTCATAGCGGTGCAGTATCTCTCTAAAACCCACAGGCCCTTCTGGAGTCCTAGCAGCCAGGAGTGTATGACATCCCTAGTGCCTGCTGACCGTGGGACTTGGTACTCCCTCCAGTCTGCTCCACTCTGGGTTTATGCTGCTTTTTCTCCCTATAGCACCCTCTTCTCTCGCCTCAAAGTACCTGCCTTCCTTTATACTCTGCTTCCCCATCCGTTTGGCTCACTTTTAGCTCCTCTGTATAAAGGTTACTGTTGGTATATTCCTTCAACTAGTTCTCCAACTCCTAGCACCTGGATTCCTTGTCTTTGCAAATTCTTATCCCTTCAGTCAGAATCTCCTTTTCTTTCTGGGTTGTGCCACCCATAGTAGGTGACCACATAGTCAGAGCCATTCCCTTAGGTTGGGTTCTGACCAGGCACTTATCATAACGAGCACAGTAGTAGTGAAACTGTTGCGAGACCAATCATTTATTTTGTCAAGTACTGTTGTGATTTAATTTTCTTAAAGGAGGCATGAGTTTTAAATGTTAAAATCATTGTCCCAGAGAGCTGACATATGTGCTTAATCACACCTAAAATATAATTGGATTAGCAGATCATATAAAGTGGAAAAGTTTATTTTCAATCCCAGATACAAGTTTCTTGCCCTTCAAAACAGACTGTGGCTTCAGCTCCAACATGTAAAACGTTTGGAAGCCATCCCTCTCATCCTTGTAAGGAAAAACTGGACTGACAGAAACTCAAAAACTGTTCTTTGATCCTTCAGAGAGCTGAGGTTGCAGGGCAAACTGCCACCGCAACACCTAGAGAGACAGGTATGTCTAGGAAGGTGCTGCACCTGAGATCTGCAGATCTGCAGTGGTGGCTGCTGGAACCATAAAACGGTAGGAGCACTGATGGTAATTCTGACCAAAAACACATTGGATCTGACTACAGTGTTTTCTCATTTCCATGAGAGAAACAAAAAGAGCCACAGTACAATAGAATGAAGTTTTCCAGCACAGGTTCACCAGGAGAGAATTTCTCCTCAGGAAAATAGACAGGAGACATTGTCAACTGAGCGTTGGAATTGACAATGTTGACCAAACTTGGGAAGCATTATGTTAGAGCTGTAGTAACTAAAGCTACAGAAATACACTGAATGAATAATAGGCTGAGCTAAAATAGAATTCTTAAATAATTTCAGTGAGGGAGAATAAAAGTATTTAAAAATGGATATAAATAGCAAATGTATGAAAACAAATGCTGTCTAGAAGTCTAAATGGAACCAGAAACAACGTGAAAAAAACATGGAGGTATAGTTTTCATAGCTATAAAGCTATTGTAATTTCTTAGGGAGACTAGATTCGAAGTGGCTATAAACTTGTCATATCAACTGGTTAAATGTTGGTGAAATCAGATGCTTTTTAATACTTAGTGTATGTTCAGTCATTTTTAATTTGAGTAAATTTATTGATTTAGTGAGCTTTGAATTATAGAATAATTTCAGGCTTTAGTACAAATATATTTATTAATTAACAAATGTTGTTTTCAGATTTTTTGATGTGTTAAGGACTTTGTGAGACATTGAAGAAACAGGATGGGTAAAGCGCAGTCCCTGCTTTCAAGGCACTCACAGGCTTTTGAGCATTTTTAGTACCATAATTATTCTGGTTATAAGTAAAAAACCAAAAACAATCATAGGCCCAGACTACTTAGAGAACAGGAATTCTGAACTAAAGCAATGTCGCCAAGACCAAGGAGTGGATGAGTATTTCTTCAGGTGGGGTTCAACCTCGCCCTTTACATGAGGATTACCTGGTCGCTCCAGAGTCTCTCCTTGAGGTCTGGTCCTCCCAAATATCACATCCTCTCACCAGCAATCCATCAGAGAAAGTGAGTTAAAGTCCTATAATCCCCAGCAGAAATTCTAAGACTCTTTAATTAATCGATCCATGAACAGTCATTCTTTTCAAGGGCGTGCCATGCACAAGTTCCTTGGGTTTGGGTTTCCTGATCATCCTTGTTCAAGAAGGTGAAATGAATTTATCATCGTTATGAGAAAGATGAGATAAGTTGATTGTCTCAAGCTGATCAGAGCCCATCCCCAGTCAGGGTGTGGCAAACTCTACTGCAAACTTTTGACAGCGAATTCATGGTCTGGTTAGGAATGGGAGAGGAAGAGGAATTCTGTCATTCCTAAACAGAAGCTCACTCCAGAGATTACAATAGAAGATTAAAAATGTAACTTTTTACATGTTGTGGTAAATATACACAGGTGTTATGGTAAATATGCACAGGTGTTATGGTAGGGTAGAAAAAAGAGACTTGACCCACATGGGACTGTGCCAGGTGAGAATCAAAAGATGAACTGAGAGATTTTAAGAAGGTTGGGGACTAGGTGGAAGCTACATTTACCTCCCCCTGGCATCAAACTGGATTTAGAACTAAATTATAGAGTAATCAACCTGAATAACCAACTAAAGAACAGCTGAAAAAGAGTATTATAATCAAGGATTTACAATAGAAGCCACACAGAGACTGGTAAGAAGAGCAGAGACATGGAGATGGCTGGCCCCTGAACCCACATACAGTGGCTGAGAAGCCAGAGGGATACCTCAGCTGCAAAAGTCCCTCCTGAAAAGGGTGGGGTCTCATCTCCAGGCCAGGATCCCCAACCCAGAGCACCAGAGACAGGAAGAGGAACCTGCATGGCATCTGGCTATGAAAACCAGAGACTCTGTCTGCCTGAAAGAGGAGGGAGTCTGCTAGAAACCCAGGTGCTCTCTTAAAGGGCCAATGCACAGGATCTTGCTCACAGACACTCACCCAGGACTCCAGTAGAGGGAAGGCAACTCAGGGCATAGAGGAGTCCTAAAGAGAAGATCTGGGTGGTGTGCCCCTGATGTGGAGAGTTGACCATTGAGTTAAAAAGGACATAGATTGCTTCCAACACTTGGCTATTGTAAATTGTGCTGCTATGAACATTGGGGTGCATAGGTTCTTTTGGACTGGTGTTTCAGGGTTCCTAGGATATAATCCTAGCAGTGGAATTGCTGGGTCAAAAGGTAGATTTTTAGTTTTCTTAGAAATTTCCATACTGCTTTCAATAGTGGTTGTACCAGTCTGAAGTCCCTTTTCTCCACAACGTCTCCAACACTGGTTGTTTGTTGCTTTGTTTAGGATGGCCATTCTGACTGGTATGAAGTGGTATCTCATTGTGGTTTTAATTTGCATCTCTCTGATAGCTAGCGATATTGAGCATCTTTTCATGTGTCTCTGGATCCTCTGTATGTCCTCCTTGGCGAAGTGTCTGTTCAAGTCTTTTGCCCATTTTTTAATTGGGTTGCTTGTCTTCTTAGAATGGAGTCATGTAAGTTCTTTATATATTTTGGAGATTAAAACCTTGTCTGAGGTATCATTGGCAAATATGTTTTTCCATACAGTTGGTTCTCTTTTTATTTTAATACTGTTTTCTTTAACCATACAGAAGCTTTTTATTTTGATGAGATCCCATTTGTTTATTCTTTCCTTTATGTCCATCAGTAAATGAATGGATCAAAAAACTATGGTACATAGTACACAATGGAATTCTATGCAGCAGAAAGAAAGAAGGAGCTCCTACCCTTTGCGACAGCATGGATGGAACTGGAGAGCATTATGCTAAGCGAAATAAGCCAGGAGGTGAAAGACAAATACCATATGATCTCACCTTTAACAGGAACCTAATCAACAAAACAAACAAACAAGCATAATATAACCAAAGACACTGAAATTGAGAACAGGCTAACAGTCACCAGAGAGGAGAGGGGAGGGAATTTCAGGGGAAAGGGGTAAGGGTTTAGAACAACAAGTATAAAAGACACATGGACAAAAGCTAGGGGGGATGGAAATGGGAGGGAGGTGGGGAGGGCTGGGGCAGTGGGCTGGGATGGGAGTAGAAGACAGAAAACTATAAAAGAACAACAATTAAAATAAAATAAAAAAATAAAAAAGGACATAGAAACCATTTTTAAAAGTCAGAAATGAAGAATACAATATCTGAAATGAAGAATACACTAGAATAAATTAACAGCAGGTTAGATGAAGCAGAGTTTCAAATCAGCAATTCAGGGGACAAGATAACAGAAAACACACAAGCAGTGCAACAAAAATGATTTTTAAAAAAGAGGAAAGTATAAGGGGTCTCTGGGACAACACCAAGCATAGCAACATCCGCATCACAGGGATACTAGAAGGAGAGGAGAGTGAGCAAGGGATTGAGGACCTGTTTAAATAAATAATGGCTGAAAGCTTCCCTCACCTAGTAAAGGAAAAAGTCACACGAGTCCAGGAAGCATACAGTCCCAAACAAAATGAACCCAAAGAGGCCCACACCAAGATACATTACAATTAAAATGCAAAAGGTTAAAGACAGAGAATTTTAGAATAGCAAGTGAAAGAGAGTTAGTTACCTACAAGGGAGCTTCCATATGGCTGTCAGTTGATTTCTCAATAGAGGAACTTCAGTCCTGAAAGGATTGGCATAAAATATTCAAAGTTGTGAAAATTGAGGACTTGCAAGCAAGACTACTCTATCCAACCAGGCTATAATTTAAAATTGAAGGTATAATAAAGAGGTTCCCAGATTTTTTTTTAAAAAAGGAATTTATTACCACCAAACCAGTATTGCAAGAAATGTTAAAGGACCTTCTTTAAGAAGAAGAAATAAAAAAAGAAATATAGTACTCAAAGTCCTAGCCACAGCAATAAGAAAAGAATAAAAATATAGGTATAATGAATACAATGACAATAAATAAATACCTGTCAATAATAACCTTAAATGTAAATGGATTAAATGCTGTAATTCAAAGACGTAGGGTAGGTGAATGGATAAGAAAACATGACCCATATATAAGCTGTCTACAAGAGACCTACCTCAGAACAATAGATAGACAAAGACTAAAAGTGAAGAGATGGAAAAAGATATTCCATATTAATGGAAAAAAGCAAACACAAAAACTGAGGTAGCAATACTTGTATCAGACAAAACAGACTTCAAAACAAAGACCATAAGAAGAGACAAAGGACATTACATAAGACTAAAGAGACAAATCCAACAAGAGAATATAACCCTCCTGAGTATATATGCATATGCACCCAACATAGGAGCACCTAAACATATAAAGAAAATCTTGGTGGAAATAAAGGAAGAGATCGACAGTGATACAGCCATAATAGGGAATTTTAGCATCCAGTTGACATCAGTGGACAGATCTTCCAAACAAAAATAAACAAGGCAAGATTGATCTTAAATGCTACCCTGGACCATATAGATCTAATTGGTATCACAGAACATTTTATCTCAAAGCAGCAGAATATAAATTCTTTTCAACAGTAAATGAAACATTCTCTGAAATAGACCACATGTTAGGACACAAAATAAGTCATAAAATAATAATAATGATGATGATGATGATGATGTACATAGGAGTAAATTTAACTGAGAAGATACATCACATCTACTCAGAAAATTATGGGGCACTGAAGAAAGAAATTAAAGAAGATACAATTAAGTGGAAACATATACCATGTTTCTGCATTGGGAGAATTAACATCATTAAAATGTCCCTAATACCCCAAACAATCTATAGATTCAACTCTGTTCCTATCAAAATGCCAAAGATGTATTTCACAGAACTGGAAAAAAAATTCCAAAAATATACATGGAACCACAAAAGACCCCTAATAGCTTCAACAATCTTGAGAAAAAAGAACAAAGTTGGAGATAGCATGCTACCTAATATCAAACATACTACAAGGCCATGATAGTCAAAATGGCATGGTATTGGCATAAAAACATGCATATGGAGCAATGCAACACAGTAGGGAGTCCAGAAAAAGAAAACATGCTTTTATGGTCAATTAATATTTGACAAAGGAGGCAAGAATATGCAGTGGAGTAAAGACAGTCTATTCAATAAATGATGTTGGAAAAATTGGACAGATACATGCAAAAAAATCAACTAGATCACCTTCTTTCACCATACCCAAGAGTAAACTCAAAATAAATTAAAGGCTTAAATGTAAGTCGCAAAACCACAAAAATCCTAAAAGAAAATATAAGCTGAAAATCTCAGGCATTTCTCACATTAATATTTTCTGATATTTCCTTGGGTAAGAAAAACAAAAGAAAAAATAAATCAGACTAAATCAAACTAAAACAGTTTTACACAGGAAAAGAAACCATCAACAAAATAAAAAAATAACTCACTGAATGAAACAACATATTTGCCAATGATGCATCTGAAAATGGGTTAATATTAAAAATTTATAAAGAATTTATACAACTCAACAACGAGAAAACAAACAATCCAATTAACAAATGGGCAAAAAACCTGAACTGCTACTTCTCTAAAGAGGACATACAGATGGCCAATAGACATGTGAAAAGATGCTCAATGTCACTAATGATCAGAGAAATTCAAATTAAAACCACAATAAAATATCACCTCACAGCTGCTAGAGTGGCTATCATCAATAAATCAACAAATGAATGTTGGCAAGGATGTGGGAAAAGGGAACCCATGTGCACTGTTGGTGGGAATGCAAACTGGTACAGCCACTGTGGAAAACAGTATGGAATTTCCTCAAAAAAATTAAAACAGAACTGCCTTATGAGTCAGCAATTCCACTTTTAGGAATATAACCAAAGAAACTTGAAACACTAATTCAAAAGAATATATGTTCGTTGTAGTATTACTTACAATTGCAAGATTTGAAAGCATCCCAAGGGTCCCATCAGTAGATGAGTGGATAAAAAAGCTGTGGTACATTTCCTCAAAGAAACCTTACCTTCTGCAACAGATGGATGGACCTGGAGAACTTTGTGCTAAGTAAAATAAATCAGTCAGAGAAAGATAAATGCCATATGATCTCACTTATATGTGGAATTGATACAGAGAGATCTGATCAGACCACTGGGGAGGAGTAGGATGGGGCAGTAGGAGGCTGTAGGAGGAGGTTGCCCAAGGCAACTGTAAACAATTTAGGATGGGATTGATTGAGAAGCTGAATGCCTCCAGAGCCCATGGAATCATGGGCCAGAAGATTTGAAATAAGAGAAGCACTCTTGTGCTCTCTTCCTCAAGGATACCTGGATGCTAGTGCTGCAGCTGCCTGTTTCCCAGTGGGTGATGTTTTGGATGGGAAGGATCTCCAGGCATAGCCTGAGCTTGGACGGGGCTGGCCTGGCAGAGGGTGGCAGTGCTGTCCTTTGGGTGTTCTAGAGGGAACAAACTCTGGGGCAGAAGCCTGCCATTTTTCCAAAATTGTGTAGCTTTTGTATCTTATGTTGTTTTAGTTTGTAAACTAACCCTATAGAAATAAGGTAATTAAAACTACCAGGGGAAATGATAGAACTCAGGTGTTAAAGAGTTTAGCCTTAATTGATAGGCTTAAGTAATTAATGCCTGCAGAAAGCTGTCATCCAAAATTGTGTAGATTTTGAATAAAGACTGCTTTCCTTTATCACCAAAACTTTGCCTCTGGAATTTTGCCTATAGGGTGGTGGTGGGCAGCAGGACCCCGCTTGCTGTTCAGTAACAGAATCTAATGAACAAAACAAACTGACAAAATAGAAATAGATACAGGGAATAGACTGATAGCTCTCAGAGTGCAGGGCATTGGGAGTGGGTGAAAAGGGTGAAAGGACTAAGCAAAAACAAAACAAAACAAAACAAAACAAAAAACACAGACAGCAGTATGGTGACAGCCAGAGGAGTGGGTGAGGTGGGGGAAATGAGGATGGAAAGAGACTTGATTTTGGGTGGTGAGTGCACACCACAGTATACAGATGATGTGTTATAGAATTATGCACTTATATCCTGTATAGTTTTATTAATCAATGTCACCCAAAAAATTTCAATAAAAAATTAAATGTGCAGATATTAATCAGGTAAAATAAGGTGGGGAGTAGTGTTACAGAACAGACCCAGGGGAGTGGTGAATGATACACTATTACCAAATGGACACACCCTTATCCTCCGTGGTCCTCCACGCCCTACTAGGTTTGCCTTGCCTGCCACCAGCGAAAGATGTCTCTCAATGCCAGAGATTGGTGAAAAGAAAATGGATTATTTATTTAAAGAGTTATACAAGCTTAAGAGTAATAACTTAATGTTGTCATTGAGATCCCAAAGCCCTTTAGAATACCCACAAACACACAGCCCTTCATTCCCCCTCTGCCCAGTCCAGGGTACCATATCTCAGAAAAAGAAATAGAAGTCCATGGTTCTTTTCTGCCCAAGTTGCATGGTTCCAAAAGGACCCCTGCCTGGGTTTAAATCCCAGTGCTAATCTTCCTCTGCCGCACCATTTATGACTCCTCCCACAATTGGCCACAGCTACCAGTATTGCCATATTTTTCCAGCTTTAGTGGGCTGCCATAGTAAGTATGGGCAGGTGTGGTCTTGTGATGTGGAGCCAATCATCTCCAAACTCTTGCTCAGGCTCTGTAACCAGAGGAAGTTGCCTCCCAGTTACATCATGGGTTGAACTCACTCCCATCCCCCTGGCTCAAAACATGTCCCAGCTGTTTAACAAATCTATGAAACCAGTTAGAAGTTATAGATATGTTAAATGACTGTTCTAGAGGTTATCTGCAAAACTATTGCTATGCAAAACAACTCTCAATGACTCTGCTCCATGTTTCCCATCCTCCAGCTCAGACTTGTGCGGGTGAGGACATCCTATATATGTATTTTTTTCTAATATTCCCTGGACACTGAGTTCTGGACCCCATTACAAACCCCTATTTGCCCCCCCTCTTGGCTACACCCTTTTACAGTGGGAAGGCATTCCAGAGAGAGAGGGCAGCAAGAACAAAGGCATAAATTCAAGTGAAGAAGAGCAAATTGTGTGCAGAGGCAGAGTAAGTACTTTTATTATGCTAAAGAATAAAATTAGAACAGGGAGAAGTGGGTGATAAGCTAGAGATATTTAAATGTGCCAGATTATTTTTGTCAATGGCAAGGCAAAGACAATTAATCCTGTACACCAAGAGGTTGTAGATTCAACTCCCGGCCAGGGCTTGTACCTAGGTTACAGGTTCAATCCCTGGTTGGGGTGCGTATAAGAGGCAACTGAGCAACGTTTCTCTCACACATCAATGCTTCTCTCTGTAAAATCATGAGTAAAAAATATCCTCTGGTGAGGATTAAAAAAATAATAATAGTAAGTATCTTAAGGTTGTAAATCATAAGATCCCCACTGCAACTACTCAGCTCTGCTATTGTAAGTTGAACAGCAGCCAGAGACAATATGGAAATGGCTGTGACCCAACACAGCTCTATTTTCGAGTGGACAGATTCACAGTGAGTCACATTTTGTCCTGTGGCTGTAGTTTCCTGACTCCTGTTCTAGATGAAGAATAGTGTCTTCACTTGCTTTATAAATAAATAAATAAATAAGAGAGGCTGGAGTAGTAGGAATTTGGGAGAAGGTCAGAAGATCCCTGTTGGAGGCTGAATTTAAGAATAGCTTCAGAAAATCCATTAAGGTCTCTATACATACAAGTGGTTGAGTGTGGGAGTGTGGGAAGTCTGTGTATGATAAGGAGATACGTAGTTTAGATTCTTCAGCATAAAACTGGTTTGAAATCTTGAGAGTGGATGAAATTACCTAGTGTGATGAGGAAAAAAATCTACAACAGAATACGACAAATGTCTGTTTTTGAAAAACTCTGTTCCAGATGCTGAAGATATGGAAGAGAACAATACAGGCCTGGTATTTGCTCTCCCAGAGTCGCCAGGGTAGGTGCAGAAGAAATGGTTGATGGGAAACCTAGGAAGGCCATTCTACCTGAAAACTGTAGTTGCAATTTGTGTGGTACCTTTGCTGCCAAAACCAAGTAAGCAGTGTGATGCGGCCTCCAGCCGGTGGGGTCCGTGTGCTGTGGCTGAGATGAACAAATTCACACAGACTACAGAAATCCTGTAAAGGGACAGCACTGCTGCTCTCTAAATGAGAGAGAGGGCCCCAACCTCCACTTGGACAGGCTTTTATTGCTTTTCTGGGCACAGCACCTGGAGGATGGTCCTCATTTACTATGCACAGGTTGGCTGTAGGTGATTACCTTTAACAGATAACAAAGGAAAGAATGTTGCTAATTACTTCAAAGAGAAGGATGTTGCAGATGCAAGGGAAAAGTGGTTAAACTGGTTACATTCCATACTTGGGAGGTTTAGCACAGATTTTAGGAGGTTACTTTAAAGATAAGCAGTAAGCATTTGCTACCTCAATTCAGGGTGAAGGAGTTTTTGCAAAAAGCAAGCCTCATAGTAGCCTAGGTAAAAGGCAGGCCTGATTCCCCACGGGAGAACCTATCTATGGGCCTGGGTCCTGTGTGCTGACTTGCTCCCCACTGGATTTTCCGAGTCAGGGGCTAGGCTACATTCCCCATACTGTGCGGATAGGTTCCCTATAGCAGTGCCCTCTTAAAAAGGTGTCTTATTACACATTAGCTCTATGTAAGTGCAGACCTCACTTTACTATGACATCATAAAACCTGCAAAACAGAGTAAGAAGGAGAAAGAAAAGAAAAGAAAAGAAAAGAAAGGAAAGGAAAGGAAAGGAAAGGAAAAGAAAAGAAAAGAAAAGAAAAGAAAAGAAAAGAAAAGAAAAGAAAAGAAAAGGAGAAAAGAAAAGAGGTAAGGCAAAGGAAAGGAAAGGAACAAGAAAGAAAAGAACAGGAAAGAAAAGAAAAGAACAGGAAAGAATAGAACAGGAAAAAGCAGGAAAGAACAGGAAAGAAAAGGAAAGAAGAGCAAAGAAAAGGAAAGACAGGAAAGAAAAGAAGCATCAGTACCACGCACTACCACGCATTGTCATATACATGATCCAATATCATCCTCATGATCAACTTTATTATGAAGATACCCTTATCTTTATAACTTGTGAGTTAGGTATTACTAATGTGGTTATTTTATAAATGGGAAATAGAATCTCAGAGCCTTTCAGTGATTTTTCTATTATTTATTTAGTATTTACAGAAACCAGAAAAATAATCACTCCTCTAAGAACAAATACTGCGATTTTCTATTAGGCCACATTACTTCACTATTTAAATGAAAGAAGCCAACATTGAAGATATTTGTGCTTTGTCTTTGTTTATCAAATTTTACAGGACTCAATATAGAAATGTAGATGTTTGCACATTTCCCAGTTAGGAAAGATTGTGAGGGAGCCTGCCAAAGAAATTTTTGTTTTTTTATTAAAACCATACAGAATTAAAAAATTGTGTCTTTTTATTTATTTTTGAGCCCACATTTCTTCTTGGTGATTTGCTTTGAGGAGAGGAAAATCAGGGACCTCGTTGTCTGGAGTGTTCATGTGCCATAGATAGACTCAATAGTTGATTCCTGCAGGCTGGACTCCTGCCCTTGTCCTTGTGTCTCCCTGTAATTGGCTTGCCTCTTTACACACACACACACACACACACACACACACACACACCAAATAGACCCTGTGTATGTGCTTATATCGCAGAATATAGATTTCTAAAGCAGCTCTCTTTTGCAAGGATAACAAATAGGTAATGATGGCTTCATTGTTTGAATATGAGTTTCTCTCAATAAAATTTAGGGATCAATAAAGAAGAGGGAATATTTCTTCCCTATGATACTTTATTATTACATCAAATTTTGATTACCGCAATCTGTGCACTGAGACTAATGCAAACCAGAGCTGAGAAGCTTCTGGAAGTTTGCAGAATCTGGTGAGTCAAAGTGGTAAGTGGGGGCCATAATTGTGGGTGCATGTAGAGAGGGGGCATGAGAGGAAAGAGACTCCTTGAACTGTTCAGATCCAAACCCTGCTGCATTTTGAAGTAAATTTACCTACCGAAAAGGACTTCCTATAAAGGATAATGTCACTTTAGTTGCTAAATTAATAAAACCTCTATGGTTTCATATGTTGGAGAAATTATCACATAGCACATTGGATAGATATTTTGAAAGATTTACTGACTTCACTGCGTATATTCTGAGTAGTCACTTCCAGTGATTTCTAGAACATAACATAAACAGGTCAAAAACATGCATGAACTCTGGAATCGGATGAGAGTTCTAATTTTAGATCTACCATCACAGTGATGTGACCTCAGACAGCTAACTTAGGCTCACTGCACCTCACTTTCCTCCAGAAAAAAAATGGTAATTATAGCTATTATGAATCTGAGTAGGTTAAAAGCTTGACAAACAACCCCCAAATTTTATTGTCTTAAGATAGCAAAAGTTTATTTTCCACTCACTCAAGGATCTACCACATATAACTCTGGTTGGGCAGCTCTCTGGAGCATTTCTTCTCTAAGGGGCAACTCAGTGACCTAGGTTTCTTTCCAACTGTGGCTCTGATGACCGCCCCTTGCCGCCCTCCCCTTAACCAACACCCTGAAAGTCTTCTCAAATTCAGCTGGTGTGTGGGGAAGGAGATGAGTATGGCACTTTAGAGGACTTTGTAGATGGTGGCTGGGAGGGGCAAAGACTACTTCAATCTGTATTCCACAGGACAGAAATTGGTTACAAGATAACTCCTAATTTTTTAGTCTAATTGCCCAGAAAGAAAAATGCTAGAAGTAGGGTGAAGCAAGAGGGGTGCCTAGGATACAAGCTTAAGGAACTACTCACTCTCAAGGTCGGGCAAGTGCAAGGTACTATCAGCGCAGAGCTGGTATTGGCAGGAACCTGACGGTGAGCGCCTCCTTACATTTCACGTTCCTTGGTGCCATGTCTGCCCCCCTAGACCCTGCCCAAAGTAAAAGGTCTGAGAAGGAAACAGACCATTTCTGCCACATCTATGATGGACTTCTGTGAAAATAAATAGAATGTCCACTTCCTGATGCTTACTTATTTTATTATCACATATAGACATAAAAATTATAACTCTTCTTTTCAATTTTATTATTTATTTTTAGAGAGAGGGGGAGGGAGGGAGAAAGAGAGGGAGAGAGGTCAATGTGGTTGCTTCTTGCACGCCCCCTACTGGGTGCCTGGCTTTCAACCCAGGCATCTGCCCTGACTGGGAATCGAAGTGGCGACCCTTTTGTTCTCAGGCGGGTGTTCAATCCACTGAACCACAACAGCCAGGGCAAAAACAATTACAACTTTTCCTCTTTCTTTCCAATTCAGTTGCAATGATTACATGCCTTCATTAAAAAAAATCCTTAGCAAATATGCCAATTTTGTTATTCTATTTTATTTTTAAGTCGGGAATTTTTAAAATCAAATAATCAAAAAATTTGACAATGTTTTTGCAGACACTAAAATATTTTTAGCAGCAGGACGTAAACTACCCAAAACAGTACATATCCCCAGAAACTTTTTGCAACTTTCCCGAAAATAAGTTTTGCTCTGTACATCTTGGTTTCCTGATGGCTGTTGGCGGCACAGCATTCCTCTCAACCACGGCTCCCTTCAAATTCAGCGAGGCATTGTTAGGGCGTGCTTTCCCATAATGAACACATTATAGTAATCGTTGCAGAAGAGAAAAGACAAGAATGGCTGTGGTGCAATCTCCGAAATGTGTGCTCGGCTCTAATGTTGGTCATTTTCGGGAAACTGCCAACAGGCTCGCGCAGCAGTAAACATGCAGTCCGTATTTAGAGAAGTAGTTTAACTTTCAAGACAGCCAATTCCAACTCCAGTTTATCTTGCTTTATGTACAAAAGAGCTGTTTGGATTTTGACAGCTTATGAGAAAACCATTCTGCAAAATGTGGCCATTGATCTGCTATTGAAAGGGAAGAATGTGCTGCGGAAAGGCTGCAGCTGAAACTAGTTGCTGTTATGAGCTGATGAAGTTTTTATTGTTAATTAAGTCTAGAAGAAACTCTTCATCTCTGAAGACTACTTTGCAGAAATCCAAAGCGATGCGGTTGTTTTGCTTTTTGCCTTTCTTTGGAACTGTGGGCCCCTGTGGTATATTTATTTATTCAGGGCCTCCTGGGACCTAGCAATGCACTGGATGCTGGTGGATATAAAGACATAGCCGTTTGGAATGGGCCCTGTCCTCAAAAGGTTTCTGCTTAAGGAACACACAGGGAATATACATAGTTACAATATTTTGCAGGGAAGGCAAGCGCCATGAAAGAGGTACAGACAGAATCCCATCTATTTAAGGGAACTGCACGAGGCCTCTTGATAGAGGACAGTGGGGTGTGTGGGGGTGGGGACATGGAGGGGCCGAGAAAGAGACAGAACAGAAGCTGACCAATCAGCACCTAGTAAGGATTTTTTTTCTGAAGCACAGTTAGATAACTTATCATTAATACGTTTAACATGAATGTTAAGAAAGACCTCTGGACTATTATCAGAATGTCACAGGATTGGTTCTCTTCATAACCACAGATCCAGCACTTTCGTGGACTCTCTGTTTTGAGATTCATTTCTCAGCAAATACTCGTGTGTTTCTGGGCCCAGAAACATTGAGCATGTACCTGAACCTGCCAATGATACCTTTTTACTTTAGCATGTATTTCTGAAAGATAAGGACTCTTTAAAAACATGTCCACAATACTGCAAACATAAATGTTAATTCCTTAATATCAAAAATATTGGGAAAAATCAAATTTCCCAGATGGTCTCATATCATTTTCATGGAGGCAATTTGTGCAAACTAGTATGCAAGCAAAGTCTGCACATCACTTCTGGTTGATATATCTTCTTCACTGTGCATGTTCCCCTTGTGAATTATTTGTTGAAAAAAGCCAGAATCTGTGCAGTTTTTCATGATATAGGTATATATTATTTATATATTAGTTTATTTATATATAATTTAATTTATATATTTTAACCCTCACCCAAGGATATGTTTATTGATTCTAGTGAGAAAGAAGTGGTGGTGGTGGGAGGGAGGGGAGAGAGAGAGAGAGAGAGAGAGAGAGAGAGAGAGAGAAACATCTAAACATCTATTCATTGCCTCCCAGGTTCACAGAATGGGGGATCAAACCTGGTATGTGCCCTGACCCAGAATTGAACCCACAACCTTTTCATGCACAGGACAGTGCTCCAAACTGAGCCAACTGGCCGGGGTCTCAGGTTCTGTCTTTTGCTGGTTGCAGAGGCTGTCTGTTGTGTCACAAGCCTCAGTGAGAGGAAACCAACTAACTGATTAGCACGCTCCCCCATCTGCTCCCTCCTGTGCTACAAGATATGACTCTTCTTATTTGGCAATGTGTTTCTTTTTCATCCCAACAATGACTCAGTTTCTCCCAAACTCTGTCTCCAAGGTTACTTTTTTTTCTTCAAAATCTCTTAGTGCCAGCCTAGACCCATTTATTCTTTCAGTTGAAATCACTTTCATTTTCTAAATCTAACGTCTTCATCTTCTACAGCCTCCTACTGGGGTTTTGCTGCTTCTGCTCAACCCATGGATCTTGTAGGCATTTCCAACTTTTTTACTTGCCAGAGTTGGCTGGTTGAAACCTTTGTTTTTATTTGTATTCTGACCACAATCTTTTCTGCTCTCTCATTCTACTCAAAATCTTTACTACTATGATGTTGAATTCTGATGTCTTCTTTCCATTTTAATTATGGCACTTTGTATTGTTTCTCCAGTTCTTCATAATGAGAATAAAGAAAAAACCCACAAATGGGGTGCTCATATATATGTACACAAATATGCCATTTACAAGGGATACAGTGTAAAAATCTCTTACCTAAGAGTCAAGTTCAGCTTACTTCTTAAGAGAAAAGAGAAAGAAATAATATTAGAGTCATTAAAACAGGATTAAATCTGTTTTGTTACCCAGTCAATGGCAAACTTCACATTCTAGATTTCAAACCAAACTTTACAAAGGGGAACTCCTTTCAATATCTTCAATACTTACCACAAAAGGTAATATAGGGGGTAGACCTTCGTGTTTGGGCTCCCTAAGCAAGAGGGGACATTAGCTGTGACCGTAGCTACCTGACAAGAGCTTTCCTGAAATAACTGTATTTCGTCACCAAGCAGCCTGATCTGTTGACTGTTCCAATTTTTTTGGAAAAATAATTTTGCTTCTTAAGATTAATAAACAGTGCATTATTGAGTCGGAGAGATCGGATCAGATCGCTGGGGAGGAGTAGGGAGGGGCCGTGGGAGGAGGTTGCTGAGGCGATGGTATACAGTCTAGGACAGGATTGGCTGAGAAACTGAATGTCTCCAGAGCATGTGGAATTATGGGCCAGAAGATCTGGAATAAAAAACGGGCTCTCGGAAGGGCACTGGCTCTCTCGGGCTCTCGCTGGCTCTCTTCTTCCTCCAGGACACCTAGATGATCGTGCTGCAGCTGCCTGCATTTCCCAACAGATGGTGTTTTGTTTGGGAAGAAACTCCAGCCACAGCCTAGGATCAGGCTGGCCTGGCAGAGGGTGGCAGGGTTACTCCTCTTTGGGTGCTCCAGAGGGGACAAGTTCTGAGGCAGAAGCCTGCCTTTCTTCCAAAATTGGGCAACTTTTGTATCTTATGTTGTTATAGTTTGTAAATTAACCCTATAGAAATAACTAAAAACCAACAGGGGGAATGGTAGGAGAGAACCCAGGTGTTAGAGTTTAGCCTTAATTGATAGGCTTAAGTAATTAATGCAGGAAGAAAACTGTTATCCAAAATTGTGAAGCTTTTGAATAAAGACTTTTTTCCTTTCTCGCCAAACCTTTGCCTCTGGAATTTTGCCTGGAGGGTGGCGGTAGCAGTGACTCCACCCTCGGTAACAGTTGCTCCCGGTACCATCATCACATGGCGTGTGTGCACAAGTACACACAAACACACACGCATGAAAAGAGAGTGACCTCTTCTTCACTGTCTTGTGTTTCTTTGGGTGGTTCAGACAGGCTAGTTGTCAACCCTTTTGTCCAGACAACTCTAGAGCAGGGTTCTTCAAACTGCAAAGCATGACTCACGGGTAGCTCCTTAAATGAACTTAGTAGATCATAATTAACATTTTTATGTTGAAATAGAATAGAATAGAAAAAGCCTTTATTACATGGAATAGAGTTACATTGTATTTGTAAAATTTTTGTTTCAGTTCTGTGTGTGTTTTGTGGGATATGGAGACCTAAAAATAAGGATTCAATGGACAGTGACTGAGCAGGGTGATCTGATCATAAATTCCTCACTGGGTAGGTCATGGAGGGTAATCAGGTCCTAGGCCTGTAACTTCTCAGTGGAAGATTTTAAGCCAGCCCTGTCCATTGTTCTTATGCACCTAGGTTAACACACCTTTGAAATACTGGAACCAATACCCCTCAAAAAGGGGATTGACACTTAAGTGAGCATACAGTCTTGTTAACTATCCTGTAACCCAATCTGCACCTTACTTTCTCCCACCTCCATCTATATTTGTTTCCTCAATTTAAAATGCATAAAACAAGCTATTATAAAACCATTATTCTTTGAAGCATTTGATACCTTGCTCCCTGGCATATGTTGTCAGTTTGGTTCAAATTAACTTTTATAAAAGTTCTATATATGTTTGGATGCTTCTTATATAGATATATAGATAGAAGATAGATAGATTGATAGATAGATAGATATTTTCTTGCTACCGGTACAAGACCAGGTCCAGTTCTGGCTTGTTTCTACGTCTTCCTGGGACTATTAATTTGTCTCTAAGTGGTACTGAGTAGAATAGCTTTGCTTAGTGGACTTGGAATGGGGGAAGTTTAGAACAATTGTATTATGAAAGGAATAGAAAATTAAAGAAAGTTCATAGCAAGTGTGTAATTTTTTACATGGCCTTTATTTCTACATGTATAGCAAAGAAAAGAAGAAAGTGGGGCTGTGGGGAGAAAAAGGGTGAGTATGCAGAGATAAACATAAAAGGGAAGGATAACAAGATAAACAGAAGCAGTAAAGTCCAATCACCTAGAATACTTGCATGCACTTATCTCAGTGGTACTGATGAAAATCACCCTGCAGTGTCATAATGAATTGGCTGAGTTATTCTGAGAATTTATAGGTGATGGGAGAGATGCTTAAAGGATATGAGGTATCTCTGTAAATAATTGTTTAAATTTTTTAAATGCTCAACATTATAGACTAGTACATGTTAACTTCAGCATATGAAAAAATATTGGAGCTATCATTAGAAAATCAATTTGCAAACATTAAAGTCACAGTGTAATAACATGAGTTAGAAGATGCCAAAGACTAATCGAATAGCCTTTGCTGACGGAGCAGGGCACATGTGGACAGCAGAAAAGCAGTGAACCCCATACATCTCAACCTCAGGATGGCCTTTGATTTCGTCCTACATGACACACTCATCAACCAGGAGAAAAAATATAGCTTAAACCAGTATTTCTCAAGCTATGTCTTGTGACCTAAAGGTTATCAAGAAAAGCTACCAAGGAAGTCACAGAATTTGCAACTATTTCTTCTCTATAGTGTCTGAGCCAGAGGAAGTCCCAATATGTGGAAAAGAAAGCAGCAAAAATCCCAGAGAAGACACTACCCACTCTCACAGTCCTCGGAAGCCCCTGCTTCCCGGCTTTCTCCAGCCATGACAGACACATCCATCGCTGGGACCGGCTCTGGAATGTCGATGTGAGAAGCATCCAAGTTTTCCCGAGTTTATTTGAGCCAAACTGATGACATCTGCTGGGGAGCAAAATCTCAAAAGCTGGAGAGAAAAACAGTTTTGCAGTTTCTTTTATCCATTTGAAATTAAGGAGGGGATGTAAGGAAGATTCCATGAAGGTGAGAGAAAGCAAGGCATGGATTGGCCTACGGGATAGTTAAGATTATTTGCTCTCTTGAGAGTGGTTACGTCTCAGAAGGAGGAGTGTGAAAGGGTGGTTCATGCCTTCAAAGAACGGATCTGAAAAAAAAATTTCAAAGGTGTATTAACCTGGATGTGCAGAAACAATGAACAGGGCTTGCTTAAGGCAAAGATAAACCTTTTCCTAAAAAATATTATGTCTGTGGTGTGACTACCCATCATGACCTGCCCAGATAGGAATTTATGATCAGATCACCCTGTGAGAATACTTTCCATAAACCCCCCTTCTCATCCACAGGATGTGTTTGGCCAAACCAGACCTCTAGAATGTGAGCTTCTGCCTTGCTTTAATCACTTTCCTTGTTGTCAACACGCCAACACCATAAAAAATGATATACCTAAGCACAGACTAATAGTAACTAAATTTCATTAAATATTCATGATACTATTCAGGCACCACTAATAACTCATTTAATCCTCATAACAGTGCTATGAGATGCGTACAGTCATTCACAGATGAGAAAGTTGAGGCACTGAGAAGTGAAGGAACTTGCCCATGACTGTATGCTAATAACTTGCAGAGAATAATAATTGGTCAAAATTTCAACCCAGGAAGTTTCTATCCAGAGTCCAGCGCTTTAAACTGCAGGTGCCAACAGAAGAGCAAACACAGTGTTCAGACATAATGCATTCAAGAAGAAAGCTATTGATTGGAATGGTTAATTTCCGGTGTCGACTGATTGGGCTAAGGGATGTCCAGATAGTTGGTAAGGCAGTGTTTCAGGATGTGTCTGGGAGGGTATTCCTGGAAGAGATTCGTGTTTGGACCAGTAGACTGAATAAAGCAGGTGGCCTTCAGAATTAGTGGGCACCATCCAGTTGATGTCCTGAACAGAATAAAAGGCTGAGCAAGGTAAACTCACACTCTCTGTCTCTCTGCTAGAGCTGAGACATTCAGCTTTGCCTGCCCTTGGATGTCAGAGCTTCTGGTTCCCTGGCTTTTGAACTCAGACAAGGACTCACACCATCCATCAACTTTGGTTTGGACTCAGACTGATGGCACTGCCCACTTTTCTGATTCTCCAGTAGCTTGCAGACATTATATTGTGGTCATACTTCTCAATTCATATATATATATATATATATATATATATATATATATATATAAAATAGGATACATACAAAGTTAATTTACCACAGAAGAATAAATTTATATATATTTAAATATATACAAGGTCTGTCTGGAAAAAGTTCAGCCATTGTTGATAAAATGAGAATGGTTTCCATGACATCGATGTAACCTGGCAGCCAAGGAGAGTGGACTGGAATGCATGTGCATGAACAATGATGACTCCACTGTACTAGTCAGTGGGGGTGGTAGATGCCATCAAGCGAGCGTGTACACTGTGTGGCTGTGACATTCAAAATGACTGAGCCAGCAGAGCAACAAATCTGCATCAAATTTTGCATTTAGTTTGAACATCCCTCCATGGAAACTATTCATATGACTCAGAAGGCTGCAGCTATGGGCAACTGCTGACTGGCAGCTTCATCACAATACACTCACTCATGCATCATGTCTTGTGCAGAGTTTTTTGGCAAAACATTGAATCACCCAGGTCACTCAGCCTCCCTACAGCCCAGATTTGGTTCCCTGTGACTTCCGGCTTTTTGCAAAGCTAAAATCACCTTTGAAAGAGAAGAAATTTCAGACAGTCACTGAGATTCAGGAAGATACTATGGGGCAGCTGATGGTGATGGGGACAACTATGTGAGGTCCCAAGGTGCCTACTTTGAAGGGGACTGAGACATCATTGTTCTATGTATAATGTGTCCTGTATCTTGTGTCTTCTTCAATAAATGTCTCTATTTTTCATATTACATGGCTGGACACCTTCTGGACAGACTATACACACAGTGGGGCAAAAGTAGGTTTACAGATGTGAATGCACAATTATTTTCCATAGGACCAACTGTATGACATATCTACCTATATATCTATGTGTGTGTATGTGTATATATATACACATACACACACATATATATCCTGACAGATAACCCCAATTAATACAGTCATTATTACACACAAATCAATTCATACATCACCTTAGAACCTTTATTAGTCCAGTTTACAGGTAAAGAAACTGATGTTTAATGAACTTAAGAACTCTTGTAAAGAAAATAGGAATGCTTTTAGATATACATAGTGAGGCAGAATGTAAAACACAGAGTTTCTGATAAATTGAGCCATGGCAGTGAGCTAACAAGGTCACCTTCCAGAGGCAGAGTGGCAAGTGTCAGGCAGTGGTCCTGAGAAGGCTAACAGAGCCGTAAGAGCAAGTGGCAATGGAAAAGCTGTCCAAAGGCAGGTGGAAGTTTTACTAAGTGGAACAGGGGGTTCAGATGAACTGAAGAGATCATGCATTGTTTTGATAGCATCAACCCCAAAATTTGTAGAATTTTCATCAGAAGAGGTTTTTTCCTTGAGAAAAAAACAATCTTTAATGAAGAATAGATGACCGTATTTCTCTGAGACAAAACCTAATTTGATATTTCAATTGCATTTTCACTTTAAAATGTTTTTTTAAAAAAAGAAGCTTCTCCTGTTGAACTTATTTCAATTGAAGGCTGAAAAGTCCTATTATCTTAAAGGGACAAAAACGTAATTTTAAGCTATCTATACACAGTTCTGGTGTTCTTCTGTGGTAAATTAAATTTACACATTTGCTCCTGAATTTGCAATGTCTTCATTTTCCTCTCTACTCATGCTTGTATGCTCTGTGTTTTGTAGGTTTACAGAGAAGTGTGGAAGAATAAAAGCAAGAGCATTCGAGGAGAAATTATTGTTTTTTCCATATGCAGAGGTTTGTTTGCCTGCAGTGGCAGCCTGTCCATCACAGCCTTGCTGCTCGATTTTGCATGTGTCAGATTGTCAAATGAAATGTTTATTCTGCCCCTTTTTATTTTCCTGTCCATTTCTTGTTTTTAAAATAGAACATTCAGTATTTCTCCACTGTGAGAGGTCATTTTTAAAAGTGCTCGTTGTTTTCCTAAGTGAGCACATCAAACATGGAAATATCTAATGCTTTAAAAAATCCACAAACATTTTCGGGGATACTTAGGATAAGGTCATCTCAAAGCAGGATAGGTACAAGTCTATTTAGTGTTGTTTCGGAAAACAAGAATAAACACTACTTAATATGTATTTTAAGTTCTTGGTCTGTAATTTCTGAAATCATCATAAGAGGAGATATAGTAGTTTCTTAATAAATGTTGAATGAACACATGTATGACCCCAACAAACTTGAGTTTTGTATGAAGATTTGTGTGGATTCTCATTTTGAAACCAGTTCATCTGAACAAAATAAATGGCAAGCAATGCAGTTTATTAAAGTCACATGTCTAAAACTACTAACAGAGGAAAAACAAATATTAACACACAGAAACAATGTTTCAAGATTATCCCTGCATAGCTCTTTACTATTCTCGATAGTTAATGCATGAACAACAAAACCCCTCCAGACCTCCCTGTTCAACCCTCTGTCTAAAATTTCCTCCCAAGGCCCGATAGCCTGTCTTTTTAAATTGCATCTCTTTTATTTTCCTCTTCTTCATTTCAAATAGTTATTCTCCTTTTTGTTTATTGTAGTAAAATATACATAATACAAAATTTACCATTTTAAACATTCTTATGGGCACAGCTCTGTGGCACTAAGTATATTAACGTTGCTGTGCAACCATCACCACTACTCATTTCCAGGACATTTTCATCTCCCCAAACTGAACTCCGCGCTTGGTAAACGCTAACTCCCCATCTCCCTCCCCTGAGCCCTGGTAACTAACCACCATTCGACTCCGTGTCTCTGGGAATTTGATGACTGTGGGCACCTCATATGAGTGGAATTAAAAAGCATTTTTCTTTTGTGATCAGCTCATTTCACTCAGTACGCTGTCTTCCAACTTCATCCACCTTGTAGCATGTGTCAGAATTTCTTTTCTTCTTACGGCTGAACATTAGGTATTGCATTGTATGTATACAGCACATTTCATTTACCTATTCATCTGTCAGTGGAAACTTGGATTGTTTCCACCTTTTGGCTGTTACAAATAATGCTGCTATGGCCAAGGGTGTGCAGAAGCTGTTTGAATTCTTGCTTTCAATTCTTTACGGTATATTCTCAGAAGGACGATTGCTGTATATTCTGGTAACTGCATGTTTATTTTTTTAAAAAACTGCCACACTGCTTTTCATAGCAGCTACAGCATTTTGTATTTCTTTCAGCAAAGCACAAAGGTTCCACTTTCTCCACATCCTCACCAGACTTTTTCTTTTCTGTTTTTTTCTTTTAAAAAAAAATGGTAGTCATCTTACTGAGCATGAGGTGGTATCATTATGATTTTGATCTTCATTTCCCTGGTGACTAGTGATGTACAGCAGCTTATCATGTATATTCGTTGCATTTTTTCTTTGGAAAAATGTCAATTTGTGTCTTTTTAATTTTTAAATTGAGTTATTTATGTTTCATTCTTCAATTTTACACATTCTCTCTATATTCTGGATATTAATTTCTTATATGTATGTTTTACAACTATCTTCTCTACTTATTTGGTTTGACTTTTTACTCTGTTGATAGAAATATTTGTACAAAAGTTTTACATTTTGATATAGTCCAACTTATCTATTTTTTGTTTTATTGCTTGTGCTTTGCTGTCACAGTCAAGAAATCATTGTGAAATTCAATACCATGAAAATTTTCCTCTATGTTTCCTTCTAATAGTTTTATAATTTTGCTTTTATGTTTAGTTAGGTCTTTGCTCATTTTAGTTAATTTTTCTAGATGAGGTAAGGTAAGGTTAGTTTGCATCTAGACTTTCAGGTTTTCCCAACAGTATTTGTTGAAAAGATGATCCTTTCTTCATTGAATGGTCATGTAGAAATCGCATAACCATATATGCAAAGGTTTATTTCTAGGCTCCTATTCTATACCATTGGTCTACATTTTATGTTTATGTCAGTATCTCATTGCTTTCATTATTGTGATAAGTTTGGAAAGCAGCATATGTGTGACCTCTAAGTTTGTTTTTCTTTTTTTAAAAATTGTTATTGAGGGCCCCTTGGGATTTCATATCAATTTTAGGATGGAATTCACTATTTCTGCAAAAATAACATTGGGATTCTAATAAAAATTGCATTGAATTTTAGATTATTTTGAGTAATATTAACTTCCCAATAAAATTAAGTGTTCTGATTCATGAACATAAGATTTATTGGTTTCTTATTCAGTTACTCTAGCAGTGTCTTATAGTTTTCACATAAAAGTCTTTTGCCCCTTGGTTATGTTTATTCCTAAGTATTTTGTTCTTTTGATGCTGAGTGGAATTGTTCTCTTAATTTCCTTTTCGGATTGTTCATTGGTTGTGAACAGAAATGTAATTGATCTCTGTGTGTTGATTTCATGCCCTGCCATCTTTGTTAAATCTTTTATTAGTCCTAAGAGGTATTTTTGTGTGGTTTTAACAGTTTTCTATACAAGATAATGTCATCTGTGAACAGAGATAAATTTACTTCCTCTTTATAATTTGTGTGCCTTTTGTTTGTTTTTCCTCATCTAGTTGCTCTAAGACTTTTAGTACTGTGTTGAAGAGAAGTGAGGAAGGCAGGCATCTTGCCTTATTCCAGATCTTAGAGGAAAAACTTGTCTTTTACCATTGAATATAATGTTGGCTATAGATTTTTCACATATGCCTTTATCATGTCAAAGTAGTTTTTTCAGTTTCAAATTTATGTTTTTTTAATCATGAAAGGGCATGGAATTTTGTCAAATGACTTTTCATCTATTGAGATAATAATTTTTTCCTTCTTTTCTATTAACGTGTTGTGTTACATTGATTGGTTTTTGTGTGTTGAACCATCCTTGCATTCCAACAATAAATTTCACTTTATCAGTGTATAATCCTTTTAATATACTGCTGAATTTGGTTTGCAAGTATTTATTAAGAATTTTTGCGTTAATATTTATAAAAGATATTGGCCTATAGTTTTATTTTCTTTTAGTGTCTTTTTCTAGCTTTGGTATCATGGTTACTCTCCTTTTTAAATTTAAAAAAACTCTTTAAGGCTATCCTCTTTCTTTCAGCTTTTCAATTTTTATATTCTCGTAGAGATTCTCACTATTCCTTGGAGGTACAGTTATGAAGACTGGAGCTGAAGTGGAGTAGCGGACTGAGACAGAATTTTCTTTGGCAATCAAAGGGGGTGGCAGATTGCAAATACCTATGACAATATTTTTCTATTGTCCTTGGCATGAGTGAATTAGTAAATTGAATTACATTCCCTAACTGGAAATAAGTCTTCCAAAAATGTCCTCAACATTGGTTGAAGAGCATGCGAGTTAATGTTCTTCAAAATTCTTAGTTATCATGTTATGTTTATCATTTTACTTAAATGCCTTCAAACATAGAGCTATACATAAATTTCAGTTGTATACAACTCTTACAAAAAAGCAAATTAAATTGAGAAATTTAACGCAAATTCTATTGAACCAATCAAATTAACAGTTTTGTGACAAATGGTGGTGTTTTTTTCCCAAAAACACCCAAAACATTAGCTGCCATGTTACCAGCTGCTACTACAAAAAAATATTTTGAGCTCATCTTGCTTACACCACAATTTATTTTGTCATGACTCAGTTTTCCCACACTTGTTTTTATATGAATTATTGAAAAATAGCTTTGATTGGTATTTGATCTGTGATGTTACTTGGACTTCACTTGACTTCCATATCATTGATATATTTTGGTGCCTTGGTTATTTTTGCCTTAATCAGGGATCATTAGTCCAGTGCTATTTGCAACAGACAACATAGTAAACACACATTGACATGTGGACATGTAAACAGTTTGATGTTAATCTAGTTATGAGGAGGTGATGGTCATTCAAATAATCTAAAGCATAACTGTGTTAAATCTTAGACTAGCATTAAAGTAAAAAATTCATATTCAAATATAAACTTCCTAATAGTAAACACAGGTCTACCCTTCCCCTAAAAAAAAAACCCCTGGTATAAAGAAATAGATATTGACTGAAGCAAAATGGGGAGGAAGATTGAAGAGAAGAACTCAAGGGGAAGTGAGAGCAGGAAGCTGGGTGTAGTATGGTTCTTGGGCTTCTTCTCTCTGAGGCAATCGGCATTTGCTTTGGCACCGAATCAGAGGCGTGATGAAGCATGAGGTTAAAGGACATGATGAATAGCAGTGTTCAGAAAAAAATAAAGATAAAGAACCAAACTGATATAAGAAAGCAGATTGTTGTTCCAAGGGCCTGGTAAAGAGAACTTGGCAGGGAACAAATGGACAGTTCTCAGAGAAGTTCACATGGGCAAGCAGCTTCAGGGACACGGATGGAAGCGGAGACCAGAGGCTAAACCCAGTAAACTGTCGTTTCCATTGCGTGCTTTCCCGCAGGGGGGGCTGCAGAGTAGAGAAAGGCTGAAATGTGGGAGCTAGATTCTGGAGACAAATGACTAGTTTAACAATTTCATCAAGGTCCAGCTCTTACTGGAACTAATATACTGAGACAAAGTCTTCGAAACAACTAGACCGAAGTAAGACAGGAGTCAAAGTGACCACAAGAAGAATGACAGCATTTTTTCTGGGTCTCTGCTCCTCACTGCAGAGTTGCCAAACACTAACTAGCACGCCCTCCCCCAGAAAACCATAAATACTTAAAATTCTCCCAATTAATTCATACATGTCTTTATTTACTTAATTATCAAATGTTATTTATTTAGCCAGGGCATGGCTAGACATGGAAGATATAATGGTGAAAAAGACAGGGACACTGTCTTTCTGTCACCTACAGCCACTGCAGAGATCCAGATGAAAGTCGTACAGTCTGGTTTTGTGCGGGAGCTGTGGCAGGGTGCTGAGTGGCGGTGGCAAGAGATTACACTGTGAGGTTAAGCAGAACCCAAAGGAGCTATTTCCAAGCCACTAAAGTATTTTAAGCTTGGGAGTAAAATGATCAGTTGAAAAGAAAGAAAAATTATAATAAAATGATCAGTTGAAACAATCTTAAAAGAATGCATTATGGATGTGATCCCATATGACCTCCTCACCATCCACATAGAATCTAATATTTCATATACTTGTTCTGGCTTTTGAAGTAGCTTCTAGCCACATGCCTTATTTACTGGGGGTTTCAAATGTAATTGCTCATAATGGTCCGGCAGGGAATTAAGTGCATGAAATGGGCTGGTAAAGCATTAAGGAGCGGTGGTGACTCTGGTAAAGGCCCAGAGTCTAGGCCCATCTCCAGAGAAGCTATTACTCAGTTCCACTGAATATTAATGTACAGCAACATTGGCAGAAGTGAATTATATTATACAGACTTATTTGCAAAAAAAAAATCTGTGAGCTATGATCTTAGGATCTGCGCTTGGACCACTGGTTTATGACCTTGGTCACTGTCTGCTATAGTTAGGAAATCTGTGAAGCACTCACTTGTTGCCAAAGAAAACAAAAGTATTATCATTTATTCTAGAAAAGTAGCAACTGGTCAGGTTTTCCTAAAATCTGTTTTCTTTGAAAATCATCAATCTAATAATCAGAACGATTCAAGTCAGGGTTCAGATAGACAATGAAATTCATGCTGAAGCACAGAGGAACAGTAATTTCAATATGTTGAAAAGTATCTGAGTATCAACCTGAGAATGAAGCACGTGGGGAAGCACTATAGGAATGAACTTTCTACTTAGCTAGGCACACACTTTCTTACACTTCCCAGTACAATATTATGTGTGTGTGCACTACTCATAGAAAAAGTAAAGTGTTAGAGGAACAATACAAGAACAGGCTGATGATAAAATGAGGAAATTATTACTTTTATATAATATAAAATTATATACTTGAATTCACTGATATATTGTTTGAAATCTAAATGCTTTTTGTCATGCCTTCCTGAAAATCATCATTAAAATGGGTCAGAGCACATACAGCAGGCAACCAGTGAGTGCATAAGTAAGTGGAACAACAAATCGATGTCTTTCTCTCTCTCCCTCCCTCCCTCTCTCTTCTTCTCTCTCTTTATAATCAATAAATAATGTTTTCAATTGCACTTTTTTATAATTTAGAATGTTAACACTTTGCAATTCCCTGTGCTGTATAACTTATAAAGCCATTGTTGTTCAACAGGACCTGGTCAAAGTGAATTGGATGGAGTTCAAGTCAGATGTTGCCATCTAGACCCTGATAATAAAACTCCATTTATATAACATAAATGGTATCCATGAAATTTATGTGATCTGCTGCTTCTGCCTACTAACAAGTTCTAGAATCTGGGTCAAGACTCTTCGGCAACTGCATTGCTCAGTTTTGCATTTGTAGGAAAACAAAAATTTGACTTAGGTTAAGGCATATTATTTAAAACTTGGAAAAAAGACAAAAAGTCGAACACTATGCCTTTTCAATATCACATTGGGACAGTGTTTAAGAAGCTTTGGCTATTAACTCTTTGATTAGGCCCTGGTTAGACTATATTGGACATGTAGACTTTTTTAAAAATTGAAATATAAAAATCTACTGGGGGCAGTTGGGAAATCTATTCAACTCTCTTTTGATGCATCTACCTTTTAGTGATCCAATTCTTTCATTTTAATTTACAATACAGCCCCAAATATTTGCAATTATGTTTTGAATTTGAGTTATTTTACAGGTTTTGCAAACATTTTTCTTCCTAAGAAACATATGAATTCTTGTGGAAAAAATGATGCTTCAATAAAAATTAAGGAAAACCACTAAGGGCATTTGTTTTTTATAAACAATATGCACAGCTGTAGCAATGTTGGCGAGGACACTTGCCAAAGAGCTACATATTTGCTACTACAAACTGTTCTGTTCACCCTTTATCCAGTAACAGCTGGTGAAATGGTATTTAAGGACAGTTTGATTTAATCTAATGAGAAACTGTGCTGCAATGCATGATACTGCCTGCAGAAAATAATTGGACAAACATTGATTTTTTATGTTGCTATAATAGTTACATTTTCAATAAATAGGAATTTATATGCATATTTATTTGGTAACATTCCTCTCTACAGGAAAACTAGTCATTTGTTCTTAACAGGCACATACAAACAAATACATATGCATGCACACACATATACATGCAAAATGTACATAAATTAACACCCTGTGCATATGAATACAGTACAGAATTACAGTGTCTGGCTGCCAAAGGGGAGCAAAACTATTTGGAATACAGGCTTAGAGCTTATGGCTCTCTTTGAAACTAGAATTATTGACAGAAAAGTCACTATTTCAAGGAGGACCAGCAACTGTGAGAGTAGCAAAGAGTAACTGAAGCCTCCTGGGGACCAAAGGTCACACACTTCAGTTTCTCTGGGATGACTGAAAAGAAGGAGGCTCCTGACTCTCCATATCTCATTCTGGGAACCCCTGACAGAGGAAACGTCCTTTGTGGCTGCTCACACATGCGCACATGCACAAATGCATACTACTACTTTTTCTTGAATCTCCTCAATCCCAAATCCTGCGGGCACTGTAACAAGGAAAGCTACCCTGGTGATCTTCCTGTCATGACTTGCTGACAGGAAGTACTTGAAACCACAGAAGATGCATCTTGCCAAAATTTGCATCAAGTTTTGTGGACATGCAAGGTTCAGGTAGTTTGTGTAAATACTCAAACTTCTAGTTGCATCCAAGAAACCCCCTTTTTCTGAAGAATATATGAATATTCATCAGGAACATTAATATACGTGTGTACATATAAACTATATATATTTTTCTAATTGATCTTGCAATTTTAAAGCTGTGTCCCATTTTAGATTGCAGTTTCTTAGGTGATAGGATATCATGTCTATATAAGGCTGAATTATAATAGGCACTATGTTTGGTAACACTTATTTATATAAAAGTGTTATAGAATAAATGTCATTTTCTTATCAAATTATTGGGTCTCAGTCACTCATTATATTGACAGCATTCAACAGTGACTGGTGTATTTTTAGTGGACTATAAATGTTGTAAGTAATGAATTAACAAAAAATATATAAAAGTGAACATTGAGGAATGCAAGAGGCCAATTTACAATACATACAATGATGTAAAAGAAGAAAATATTAAGAACTATTAGTAAAAACTATAAATGATACAACCAGTATAGTTCTTAAAAAATTGTTGCAATAAAAAGTATTTGCTGAATTAATGCATAACAGCATAATATCCTTCAATATTGACGTAAATACAGCTCCATAACTCAGTAGCTCCCAAATGAAGACTTTAAAAAACACAATATTTTGAAAATCACAAAATTTGGAGAGGTTCACAAAAAAATCAAGTTGGCATTTTTATATTTAAATAAACCTTCAAGTATCTGTTGCATTTTGGCAAGACATTTATAACAAGAAAGTCACTTAGAGGCAAGCTTTTACTTTATATCCAAGAATGATAGAGTCCCAAGGGGTTAAATTGTTAGCACATGAATGCTTCCAGCCATGACTGAGTAACTGGTACTGGACTAACCCTCTGTTAGTAAACAAATAGAGAAATGGGAAAATATATTGAAAGGGAATTTTCAGGTTTGAATCATAAGCATTACAGAACTCTGATCTCTGACAAAAGAAAATCAAACAAGAAATGTCCACAATCATCCAATGCTCCAGTAGAAGACAATCATCCAGCTTCAGAAATAAAATTGCAGCCAGGACAGAGAGAGCAGCCCCACTGAGCTCAGGAGGTAAAGATCATAGTGTAGAGCACAAGTGTCAAGAATCTTCAGGGAAGAGTACTTGTGAAGAGATGGGTGTGCAGGGTCACAGAAGTCCATATAGGAGTCTCCAGTGACTTTACGTTTGAAGACTGGATTATACATGAGCAGGGAAAACTTCCTGAAGGGTTATTAAATAGCAGTCCCTATGGAGTTGAGAACAGAACAAAGAAGATACTAGAGGTTGAGCAGCACTAAGATATCAGCAACACTGGAGCCCTAGTCCTATCAGATTGGAGAGACAATGTCAACATCTTATTGGTAAATCTGACATCTGTCTTACTGAGATACCGGAAAGACTGCTTTAGAAGTAAGGACCACATTCTAAAGGAAGTTCTACCCTAAGCCCACATTAACAAAGTGTAAAGTCACTCCCTAACCAGTTTCACAGAGTAGCAGCTTAGATACTGAGTCGTAGCAAGTTGGAGAGGCTTGAGGAAAAATTTGAACTTCCCAGAGATTCACACTAATAAGGTTTAAACCAAACTAAACAAATTCAAGAGGATCAGACAGTAATTGAACTGTTTGGAGATGCAAGAGTCAAAACTCTTCAGTGGAAGATAGTAGAATCCTGGATTTCAACAGCATTTTATCTATAGTTTTCATTATTAAATAAAAATTGTTAGATAGGAAGATGTGAGATCAAGAGCAGACTCGGGACTCTCAACCAGTCTCATTAGATGCACTGGAGAACATCCTGAGGTTGTTACTGTTACTTTACCTGAAGAGTAGGTAGGCTCATCTCCAACATCTTCCAAACAATTCGGAGCAACCAAGAAGAAAACGAACTCCCTAAAAATGGCAAAAGGACATTCTTGAAGGAACTTAGGGGTTTCCTTTTGAATACCTGAAGGCTAGGAAAATTTGCCCCTTTGACTAGGAATACTTGTTCTGAGTAACCGTACACAAGCAGTTAGGTTCTTGTACCTTTCACCCATAGTAATGGGTGGATCTATTCTAATCACATGATCCCTTTTAAAGCAAAAGGTTAAGTCAGAGAGATTCAAAGCACCAACAAAGCTCCCCTGCTGCCTAGAAGGTGGATGAGGATGCATGCAAGGGCTAAAGAGTCATTCCAGAAGCTCAGAGAAACCCTTGGGCTATAGCCAGCAGGAAAACAAGGAGCTTGGTCCTGCAGCCACGAGGAGCAAGATTCTGCCAACAACCTGAATGAGGCAGGAAATGGGTTCTTCCCTAGTGCTCAGTCTGGCTGATACATTGATTTTGACCTGGAAAGAGCTTAAAAAGAACCTAGTGGAGCACCCTTGGTCCTCTGATCTGCAGAGCAATGAGATGATAAATGTGTTTTGTTTAAAGCATCCAAATTTGAGATAATTCATTCCACAGCAAAAAACTAGTACAGAATTTAATAGACACAAGTGTAGAAAAGCAATGGCTATATTAAGATTTGTGTTTTTTTCTAGCTTTATTGAAATACACTTGATATATAGCATTGTGCCAGTTTAAGGTGCACAATGTGGTGATTGGATTCATGAAAACATTGTGAGATGATTACCACAACAAGGTGAGTGGATAATCCTCTCCCTTGCACAGTTACCTTTTGTGGTGGTGGTGGTGGTGAGAGCATTCAAGATCTGCTCTCTGAACAGCTTGCAAGTATGCAATGCAGTCCTGCTAACTATCATCACCGTGTTGTGCATTAGGTCCTCAAAACATTAAGCTTTGATTCTGTGTAAACTCTTTGGAGCTTCAATGCTAGAGTGAAGAGAAATTAGGATGTAAAAAATTCCGAAGTTGCAGCTGAAATAAACAAACACACCTTAACGAGTTTACTTTGAGTTGATTAATATTCCCACCACTGAACGGAATGGGGCTAGAAATTGACAATGACTTGAGAGTCTTCATCCAGGTGATGCAAGGGACCCTCTTCACACTGTAGTAATAGTATAGTGGTTATTATTAACACTAGTAGTTAAAGTTCAAAATCAATAATTGTATATAAAAATAATTTTCAGAGTTCTTTTCTGTTGGTTGTATATGAGATGTCTCAGATTCTTATTTTTGGCTATTTCACTTCAGGAACTGAGGAAAGAAAACCAAGAATCAATCTGCTTAGAGAGACGTGTCATGATTATCTGACCCACAGCAGAACAGAAATAAAAATCACAATGTGTATATTTGGTTTAAACATTGACTTTCAAGTCTGGCTTAACTGCACAATGATTCATACCGACCGGTCAGTACAACTTCTCCACACACACATTTTCCCCCCTGTAAACCATGGCAGTGAGTTTGGACAACAGTGGTACTTCAATTAGCACTTGCTAATGGGGAGGTATCTTGCTATCTTGAGGGAGAAGAGACAGTGATGCATTTCCTTTGCTGCTGAAGTCACACTGATCAGTTGTTGGATTGGAGAGGTGATGGGAGAGATGGACATTTCAGGCCCCATGTGGTATGTCTGAATCAACAGCAGGGCAGACTAGCAGCAGCTGTCCTTACTGGCACCCACGGGAAGTCAGTAAGGGCAGAAGAGTCAACCTTTAGCAGCAGCACATGGCAGGATCTGTAACAGAGCCGGACTGTGCCTCGAAGGAATGCGAGACCTTTCCTGAGTCACTTAACCCCTTGTTAAGCATTCATTTCTGTAGGTTAAGATAAAGGAAATGAACTTAGTTATCTCTGCTCTCCATTTCAGTTTTAACAATTTACAGTGCAATTTTTGAGGGCGTGCTTGGTTCTCTGCAGTGCATTGTCTGTCAATGTAGACTTTATTGCATTCATTTGAGGGTCAAATTTCAAAATGAGTATCTGGTTTACTTTAAGGCCATCAAGCAAGCCACAAGACTATGAAGACACCATGTTGAACAAAACCGAACTCCGCCCCATGGGTGATACCGTTAAGCAGGTGAGCTCCATTTTTTTCTTTATCATCACCAAAAGAATTAAAATTTTTCCACTGGGATAGCTTTTGGACAGATTTTCAAAAAATTGCCTGAATTTAGTCAAGTGGATATTTATAAGATGCTTGAATTGTTACTTAGAGTATTATTTGAATCTTCACTTAAGATTTAAACTTTAAAATTACCCATGTTTATTTGACACAAGAAAACATTCTGGTCAGTGGAAAGCATGATTCTCTTTTCCTCTCTTATTCTGATAAGTATGTAAGTAAGAAGTACTTTTATCTTGGAAAGGCTGAAAGCAAAATGCGTGGAGATTACTTGTTTCTTTGCATCATCAGGCCCATTTCCGTGCTGCTGTGAATCAGTAAACAACTATGCCATCCACATCCAAAGAATAGGTTACACAGTTTAGACCATGAGTTGCCAACATTGAAAAGTCTATTAGTTGGGTTTTTTTTTTCCTGTTAGTATCATTGAGCTTAATTCTATAATTATTCCATCTGAGAAGCCTTCACTGAAGTCAATGAGTGTCTCAGAATAAATATCATTACAATATTTGGCCCATTGAGTAAATGAATAAAGTCTGGCTTTTATTAATTTGGAATTTCTCAATTAAGAGCTCAGCATACCAAGCAATTTGTAGGTATGTTTCTAATGGTGCTTATTTGTACCCAAAATGACAAGGAAAAAAGATTTGTTTTCCTTTCTACAGACTGTATCCTGCTTTCTGAGATAAAGAAAAAAAGTTTTTTTCTGAAATGTTAATTGGAACTAAACTCTTAGACAACAAAAAGGAATAAAATGACATTATTTCTGCCATTTTACATTAGTAAAATATAAAGCACTGTAGGCCTGCAAAAAACTGTCCTCCGTTTTATGATGAAGCTCGTGATTATATTTTTCAGGTTTGGTTTGAAAAGCTAAGACATCTGTTTATCCAGTGCATACAGAATAACTCTCATGTCTCCTTATCTCTGAAGATTTCAAAGGCTTTCCTCCTAGTTTAAAGCCTTTGAAGAAACAGTAATCAAAGACAAAAATTATCAGAGGTACATTTTTGTTTTCCAAACAATGAAAATAACACCCTCCTTGGATTTCAGGCACTAGCATAAACCTTCAAAATTGGAGATTTGCCATTGAATCAAAAAGCAATATAGATAAATAAAGGCACAAAAGCAAACTAAAAGAGCATTTTCTCTACTTTGTATTAGTGCATAAATTTAAATTTAATATGTGAATATTTTTTTTTAAAATAATCTGATGCACAACATCAAACAGCGCATCCTAGCACTGTGCCACAGAATGCATCTGGCTGGTGTGTGAGTTCAGACAAAAAACTAGTCTGAACACAAAATTATTTGAGTGCATTTTGCAATTTGAAAAGGTTAAATTAAGAGCAGTGAGAATCTCAATGATAATAAAAGGAACTGTATCAAACAAATAAGGCAAGAGTAGTCCTAATACCACTGTGCTCAGGATACTCTGGTGCCTGGGTAGTAGCAGAGTTGACTGCCCTTCATTAACTTCAGGTACGTATGTGACTTTCAGGATGTGTAAACCCATGTATTAAGGAGTTGCATTATAAGGAGCTGATGACTTATTCCATCACCTTCGCTTCAGAGAGAGTGATATAAAAATAATATGTATCGCCCTTTTGACCCTATTTTGTTAAGATTTTAGTTCTGGCCTCCTTCTGCATTAAGAAAATTGAAAGTAGTCCTTCAGAGTAGACGGTTGATGCCATAGCTCCACCCGGGGTGGAGGGGTAGCTGCCTCCTATCACAGAGGAGATAAGAGGAATTCACTTTTCCTGCCCAGTTATAGGACAAGGTCTCTCCCCAATCACTCCCTTCCCCAACGAAGGGGAAGTGGAGTTTCACATTGTATTAGAAAAGCAAAAATGACCTTTGGATTGGAGTTGAGTTTTAGTCATTAAAGCTGCAAATAGTGATGTTTCCGGAGTCCGGAGCAAGAGGCAGCATGAATTTTACTAGAAGAAATCTCCTTTCAGAATAAGAAGGGATAAAGATGAAAGTCAAGTTGAAGAGAAACTTAATCTAGAAAGCTCAGCAATGCATACTTTTTGATTTGGTTGCCTTTATTATCAGACATACGTGGATCTGTTTCTAGGCTCCCAGTTCCCCTCCATTTGGCTTATTTGTCTCACCTTTCTTTGTAACAATTCCCACCTGGTGATGGCTTTGTGGTGTCTCAACATGGCTAGGCCCAGCTTTCCAGAATTCCCTTTCCTGTGTGTTTCAGGTTAATGTGGTCCACAAGAGACATACTGGGGGTGAGAGATGCAGGGCGGAACTGAAGCAGCAGCTCCATGATTCCTACACGTAGAAGGCTGAGGCAGGATCTCCGGGCACGTTGTGCAATAGCTCTGGGTCACTGGTTGTGGGGCGGCAACTTGCAATGCAATTTTCCCTTCCCTTGGATTCTCTTCAGCCTTTTTGGGGATCCCATGTGCATTTAGGTCCATGATAAAGGGTACCAGCTTCTCCTGCAGGACTCCCATTTTCTCAAGGTTGGAAGCAGTGTGAACATTTTTAAGGGACCTAGCTCAAGCTCATGATTTTCCCTGCTCTACCTCGTTTTATAGCACTTTTGCCTTCCACCGATCTGTCCTTCAGACTTTAAGCCCCAGCACCAGAAGCAAAGACAACAAACAGCCTTGCAACCAGGTCCCTCAAATGGGCAAGTTGAACTCTCTGTACCAAATACACACACACACTCACACACACATCTACTAATACCCATATCTTAGTGCTTCTGCTTCTCTGACTGAACCTTAGTGTGGTATCATTTCAGGGTAACAAGTTCTCTAACTTGTCCTTCAAAAATATTTCAGCTCTTCTTGTCCCTCAGCATTTTTATATACATTTTAGAATCAATTTATTAACTTTCCTATACACATACACACATATTCACACCTGCACACATATCTATAGGAGTTTTGATTGAGATGGCACAGATCCGTGTATCCACATAGGGAGAGTGGAGATCTTTTTATATCGAGTTATCTAGACCTGTGATTCTCAGGCTTTCAGACATGCATACAATTCACAAGCAGGTCTTGTGAGAACACAATTTATGATTTAGTAAGTCTGGGATGGAGCCCAAGATTCTGATTTCTTACAAGCTCCCAGATAATGCTGATGCTGTTGGTCAGCGGACCACACTCTGGGTAGCAAGGGTCTGGACCAGGAGCATCTTCCCATTTAATTTCTCTGATAATATTTATGGTTTCCTGGATAAAGGTCTCACACATATTTTGTTCCTAGGTGTTTGAAAGTTTATAAATTATATCTGTATTTAAAATTTTTATATTCCATTTGTTGTTGATTTATAGCAATTCAATTGATTTTTATATGACTTTGTCTTGCTAAACTCACTTATTAATTCTAATAATTTAGCTCTATAATCTTTTGGATTTTCTACAAATATAATCATCATATTAAAATGACAATTTTATATCTTCTTCTCTATGCCATTTATGTTTTATTACTTTTTCTGGCTTGATATCCCTGATGGAAATATCTAGGACAATGTTGAATATCACTGAATGGCGATAGTGGACATTTTTATTTTGTCCCCAATATCCCAGTTTCACAGAGAAATCTTGTCATATTTGAGTATTAAGTGTCTTTTCCCTAGAGTTTTCAGAGGTTTATCTTCTATCAGATTAAGAAAATTTCCTTTCATTCTTATTAATTTTTAACAGGAATGATTTTTAATTATCTGAAGTGTTCTGCATTTATCACAACAATCTAATAATTTTCTCCTTTGTTAATGTGATGAAATAAAACGTGATGATTTACTTTTAAATGTTAAATCAACATTGGGTTCCAGGAATAAACATGACTTGGTCATAATATATTATCTTTTTTATATATTTACTGATTGGATTGGTTTGTTTAGCAGTTTTGCTTTTATGTTATTAAGTGAAATTTTCCTGTAAATCGTTCAGCTTTTATTGTCCTCAGGTTCGCTAGCAAGAATACACTAGCTGACCTCATATAAATTTGGGAACTACCTGCTCAACAGACTTCTTTTCTATCCTGTAGGAAATGTTTTGTATGATCGACATCATTTCTTCATTACATATTTTGTAGTATCTGGACCTAAAATTTTCTTGGTGAACAATGTTATAGGCAGATTGCATATGGACTATCTTAAAATATTTTTTCTACTTTGGGTACATCGTGTTTTTCTAAGAATTTGTACATTTAAACCGTATTTTCAATTTTGTTAGATAAATTTGGTCATGTTCCTTTATTATGCTGTTCTTGCCCGTGTAATGATTCACTCATCTCCATGTGGAGAGCCGTCAGTGTCCCTCCGAACTTCAGCTGCATCATCCAAAGTTTGGCATGTTGCTTCTATTTTCTAATGTCCCTTATAGTTTCCTTATTGAATTCACAGAATTTGTTATAAGAATGTTTCTTATGACAATTTTGAAAATATGAGATGTTCAAATTACTTTTTGTTAGAAAATGGTTTATAGATTAAGGCTACTCTGTCCATGAAAGAACAAATTGGATATTTGCTGGGATTTTCTTTATCCCCAAATTATGGTCACTTTTTAAAAATGTTACCTGTGCCTGAAAAGAATGTATTATCTGTAGATGTTATATGCAAGGTCCTATAGATAGTCATTAGGTCAATTTTGCTAATCCCATTGTTTAAATTGTTTAAACTTCCTAGAATTTACTGAGATATGCCTGCTGATCAAATAAGTTACTGGGAGAATTTTGTAAAAATCTCATATAACTTCAGATTATTTTATTTCACATTGTATTCTATTAATTCTGCCATTCAGAGTTTTTACTAGATTTATAAAAAATAGACATATTTTCCTAATGACTTTTGTATTTTGTTATTATGAACTGCCTCTGTCTACCATCATTTTTTTAAAAGTCCTCTGTCTGATATTAATATAGCTACTGCAGCTTCCATTTTGTTTTCAAACATTTTTTGTTCTTTTATTTCTTATTTGTCTGTGTAAGTAACACATGGCTGGGTTTTGTTTTTCTCCCACTAACACTCTCTTTATCACTGATTAGAGGATTTAGACCTATATATGTTTAATGTAAATACTGGTATAATTAAGTTTAAATAATCATACTCTCTGATTTTTATTTGCTCAGCCATGCTATGTCTTTCTTCTTACTGGCTTCCTTTTGGACTCATTTTGTCTTATTGCATCATTTGTCTTCTTCTCATATGCTTGGAAGTTATATATTCTTTTATGATTATTATGATAGTTTTCCTAGAAATTGCAGCATATTGTTTTTGGATTGTGAAGCTTAAAATTGTTTTTAGTTTTCTCCTGTTCTTAACTAGTGCAAAGAATTCAAAACAATTTGCTTTTCCACCCCTAACTTATATGCTATGGTTACCATTTATTAAACATTTTATGTTTTAAACCTGTAAGACATTCTCATTATTAATTAATATCAGCATTCAAGTGAGATTGACCCACACATTCCAGTTTTATGCCTTTTAAAATGCATCTTTGAAACTTTTCTTTCATTAATGCAAAAATATAATTTTTTTTTAGAAACAGATTAACTATCGATTGTGGCTTATATCCAGGGTTTTCTTTTCTTCCTGTCTGTAGGTTGGGTGTTTTTTTTTTTTTTTTTTTTTTTTTTTTTTTTTTTTTTTTTTTTTTTTTTTTTTTTTTTTTTTTTTTTTTTTTTTTTTTTGGCATTAGATTGTTGGCATTAGATTTTGGAAGTATTACTATGATGTGTAATAGGTGTGGATTTCTTTTGTCATATTCCAATTTGTGCCTGAATCTGTGGCTTGAAATCCCTCATCATTTTTGAAAGTTCTTATCCATTACTTAACAAATATTGCTTTTATCTCATTCTTTCTCCCCTTTCTTTCTGTGCTTCACTAACCTGCATGTTAGACTTTTTCACTCTATCTTTATGGTCTTACTCTTTTTTGTGCTTTCTATCTTTTTGTCTCTCTGTCGTATCTGCTATTTTCTTTTGACATATTTCCGGTCTACTAATTTTCTTTTCACTGTCATCTAATATGCTCTTAAACTTATCTACTATGTTTTAAAGTGTAATATTAGAATTTCTTTCTTTTTATATTTTCCAGTACTCTGCTCAAATGCTCAGTCTTGTTTCTTATTTCTTTGAACATAAATGGTGATTTTAAAGTCTATGTCTGATTATTTCAATATTTGAAGGCCATATAGAGATACTTTTACTATTCTTTTTCTGCTCATTTTGATTCATAATGTCTTGCCTGTTTGAATGCTTTGTTATTTTTTTTATTCTGTAGCAAATGTTGTGTTGGCGATATTTATATGTGGAAATAGTCTGAGGTCTACAAGAACCCTCCAGAGATCATTCATGTTTCATTTGATAAAGGACATGTGAGATGTAGCTATCTGGGTCACTCTGTGCACATTGCTTATACTGAAATCATTTGAAGCTGAACCACTCTTCCTATAAAAGCTGATCACTTTTGGTTTATCTTTGCAACTAGAGGGCAGTCTTTTGAAATTCTCAACTCACTGTGATTGAGATTTATCTGAACTCTGTTTCTGACAGGTTCTATCTCCAACTCCTTCTTCTCAGCTCCATAAGATTTCAGAGCTATTGCTCCGTTTCTCAGACTCAAACATGCCCCCCCCCGCGATTTACCAAATACTAAATGTGATGCTAAATGCCAGTGTTGGCCCCCCTCTTGGGCTTCTGTCCTTCCATTGGCTCTCACATGTTTTTTCTTCACTATTTCATTACTTCTCTGATGCTTTCAAGTAAATCTAAACAATTTTTTTCTATAAGAATTCATGAGGCTTGCTCTGAATTGCCAAATAGCCATTAATAGAAGCAGAAATTCATATTCTCTTTACATTATCCTTGAGATGAATTTTCAAACTTATTTTTACCATCAATTTTCTTTTATATATGTAAAGCCCTTTCTACTCTATCTAGGGAACTATTATAGAAATATAAAAAGTTATAATTATTATTTTAAAAAATCTTTTGATTATAAAGTGCAAAGGTTTAATTTAAAGAAAAGTAAAATGAGTAAGTGTATTTAGATCAGCAAATTAATTTCTCCCTTCTTCTAAAATCAATATAATAAATAAATTAAATGGATCAGGATTTTCAACTAGTGTGCCAAAGAATTTTTAAAACATGAAATACGTGACAAATAATAGCACAACAATAGTTGTTTGGTGTGAATGAATCAAAATTATGTCTATTTTTTGTAAGATTGACAAAAAATGTATTTTTTGATGTGCTGCAGAATTTAGTAATGAGTTTATGTGTGCTGTGAGATGAAAATGGTTGAAAATCACTGATTTAGATGGACATCTGCCTCTTTTTTTGTAGTCCAAATGTCTTAGTTGAAGAAAACTCTGTGCGAGCCTTGTCTCAAGGATAAGCCTGTCCTTCCCCTCTCCCTACGAAAGCCCAGGAGGAAGGTCCAGGCTCTACGGGGAGCCAGCACAACAGTGAGGGGGATCAGATCCTCGATCTCTCCTTCTCAGGGCTTTGGTTTTTAGGAGAATCATAGTGGGAGTGAGGATAACTGAGAAATCACAGTGAACACTGCAGTGTTTAGAGTCTGGGAATGGAAGATGCGTGTGCTGAGCATCAGTATCTGCACAAATGTCCAGCAGCAGAGCATCCAGGGTTTCAAACGCCTGAAATATTATTCTAGTTTGGTTGATTGGCTTTCAAGCTCCTGTTTGTTGCATATTTGTAGAGCCTGACTATTTAAGTTTTTACTTAATATGCTTCCAATAAATTGCTTTGCTCTGTAAATTAGCCAGCATTAATTCTGTTGCTTGGGAATTGGTTAAGTGGAGATCAATTAACAAAATTTCTACTGAAGATTTAAAATAACTCAATATTTCCTGTAATGAGTATATTTAATTTGTTAAAATGTGTGTGCTCTAAATTACATGTACATATTTCAGTAGTAATTCTATTCTTCTGATTTAAAAGAAATGCATGACTACTTCAAAAGCTGTATCCATATATTTTATAAGAGATTTTATTTATTTATCTTTAGAGAGGAAGGGTAGGAGAGAGGGAGAGAAATATCAATGTATGGTTGCCTCTCATGCATCCCCTGCCAGGAACTGGCCTGCAACCCAGGCATGTGCCCTGACTAGGAATCAACCATGATCCTTTGATTCGCAGGCCCGCGTTCAATCCACTGAGCTACACCAGCCAAGACATCCATATATTTTAAAAGGTTCTTTTTTTAAAGATTTTATTTATTTATTTTTTAGAGAGAGGGGAAGGGAAGAAGAGAGGGAGAGAAATATCAATGTGTGGTTGCCTCTTATGCGCCCCCTACTGGGGACCTGGCCTGCAACCCAGGCGTGTGCCCTGACTGGGAAGGGAACCAGCGACCCTTTGGCTCACAGGCCCGTGCTCAATACACTGAGCCACACCAGTCAGGGCAAAAAGGTTCTTATTTATGCATTTTAACAAATTAAAAGTGAGTTAGAAGATGCCTATCAATCCTTGAAATAATCTTCTTAGTGATGTGGCATACCAACAATTGAAGGTATAGTTTTAAGAGAAGCTATTAAGGTATTTTAAGTTCCATTTCTTTACATTTATTGCAAAATTCAGTTTTGCATATGACGTATTAAATTCAAGCTTCAGGGTTTGAAGTTTAGCTGATTGCAAGTTGCTGGGGAAGAGCTAAGATGCTACCCTAAATCAATTTTGATAGTACGGAAAGACTGACCTAAATGAGGGGTTCAAAGATAAAGTCCCATTTAGGGTAAAGCAAGGTGTTCAGTGAGGATCCCATTGTCCAGACCCTTTCTATGCAAACGATTGAAATAGTAAAAGACGATTAAGGAAAAGGATCAGTGAGCCAATAATGCTAATGGGAATCTAGAAAAGCAGCTAATACTTAGTTTGGGCTATATTTAGGAAATGTCAATCAGCAGGCTAGGGATGGGATTCTGTGAGGAAGAGAAAGATCCCTTACAGAAAAGAAGTGAGGTAAGATCAGGAAAAAAAAGAGCGAGATCATAATCTTAGGAATATATTGACCACCAGCTATCTTCAGTGTTTCCCACCCTCAGGAAGGGACTGAGGTATCAGGCAGATTAATAGAAGTTGTGTATTATTATTATTATTGTTATTGTTATTGTTGATTACTGAGGTATAATTGATACAGAAGTAGTTTTTGAAATAAGAGCAAAAAGAAAAAAGAGCCCTGGCTGGTGTGGCTCAGAGAATGGAGCACTGGCCTGTGAACCAAAGGATTGCTTCTTCATGGTTCGATTCCCCATCAGTGCACAGGCCTGGGTTACAGGCCAGATCCCCAGTTGGGAGTGTGTGATAGGCAACCAATCGATGTATCTCTCACACATCAATGTTTCTCTCCCTCTCTATCTCCCTCCCTTCCCCTCTCTCTAAAAAGTAAATAAATAAAATATTAAAAAGAAAAAAGTCCAAGCATATGATCTCAGGTACATGGAAAAGGGAGGCCCCTGTGCAAGGAGGGTCCTGAGTTTCAGCTCATATCCTCAGAATGGAGGACAGTTGGCTCTTGAACAGGATGGATTTGAACTGCACATGTCCACTTATACACAGATTTTTTTTTTTCAATAAACACCTGTACTATTTTCAACCTAAGGCTGGAGGTCCACAGAGGTGGAGAGCCAACTGGATGCATTGATCTATGCCATTTTACACAGGGGACTTGAACATCAGCAGATTTTGGCATTTGCTGGGGTCCTGGAACCCATTATTCACGGATGCTGAAGGTAGCGAAGTTTGGGGGGAGTCAAAATTATACACTGACTTGGACTGCTCTGGGATCTACGCCCCTAAACCCCATGTTGTTTGGAGTCAGTTGTACTGCGTTATGCTGTCCTCCAGAGGAACATCGCAGGAAGCGGGTGGTCAACACTGTCTGCCTCTTAGGCAATTCTCCATAACCCCTTTAATCTGTGGGAATCTGCCCTTGAGTCAAAGATCTCACGGATTTCCTACTCTCTGATCTGTATCTCTTAAAACTGATATTTCTGTGTGAGAAGAAATAGTAGGGAAGAAGCAAACAATATTTGAAAAAAAAGCACCAACTCTGCCTTTCTTCTGGGTCCCTAAGAAGTATTTGGACAAACTGATGGAAACAAAGAATATTAGAAAAGCTTTATTGGAGGTTTTAACTTTAAACCAGTCATGCTAGGTTGATAATGAACACCTCCTAAGCATTCGGTGAGTAGTAGTTATTTTTATTGGGTAACTTGTGTAGGACTCTCTCCTCCTACAGCTCATCCTAAGCCATCTCAATTAGTCTGCATCGAACCCTCCAACCATCTCAGAATGATAAGACTGACAAGCTCAGATGAGTTTTATCTACATAAATTCCTGAAACAACGGAAATTAATGCAGAACCCATTATCAGACATCATGGTTTAGCTGGTACACAGCTCTGATCATTGTAAATGAGGTTTCAACTAGACCCGAGAGCACTTTAAGTTCTTTTGAAGTGTTTTCCAAATCGGAAAATCTTTCTCTTAAAAGCTTCTCTGAAAATTAACATGGATCTTGACCAAGGATGATTGGTCTTTTCCCAAAGAAGTGTTATCAGTGTTAAATTATGCTGAGTAGTCTGCATGTGCTATACTTCTTTAACATGTTTTCTGTATTAAAATTAACTTAAAGTTATAATGTGTTGATTTTAAACCAGTGTCTGGGTGTAAAAGTAGGAGCTGAGTGTAGTGGGTAGTGAGATAGGCATGAGCAGAGTAGGAGTGCTGGGCCAAGTGCAGAGGGCAGAGAGCCCCAGGTGCCTAGCAACAGACAAACTACAAAGCCATTGCACAACTACTTCCTAAAGCATGATGCAGTCTAGGCCTCAGTTGTGTTTCAGCTCCAGTCCTGGAGAAGCAGCAAAATCAGACAGAGCAACACGGTAGCCGACGTAAGGACCAGCTGCATTGATTAATGATCCTGTGCCTTGACACTATCCAGTCATTGGAGACCATGACCCTCAGGGGGCACACCTGGAAAGCTAATGAATATTCTATTGAGACTCTCCCCGAGACCTCCTGATAAAAGCCCTTAACAAAGGACCCCACATGTCATGTTCTCTCTCTCTCTCTCTCTCTCTCTCTCTCTCTCTCTCTCTCCATCCCCCGACCAAGCATGCCCACACCTTTCCTTTTCTTTTGTCTCTCAAGGCATGTGTTTCTCTCTCTCCTAAACTCCAGGGCCCTTCTTTTGCCTAGTAACTTGTTTCCTGAGCCCATTTCTTCTACAGGCCAGCTCTTCTACCTCTGTGACTTTCTAAATATGCTTTCTCTTATATAGTTTGAGTCTTAGCTCTGAATTCTTTTTTTTTTTTTTTTGAGTCTTAGCTCTGATTTCTCTTTTAGCCAGGACTCAAGTACTGTGATTGCTGAGCTGAGGTCTGACACCTGATGCCATTTGGCTTCCAACACTGAGTAGAAGGTGGACGAAAGGGCATAATTTCTCTGGGGAACAATAAAAATATGATTTTTCCCATAAAGAACTCTTTTCTAGAAAGAGAAGTCATTTTTGACAGCTTAGGAATGGCTTGAATTCTAAGTTTCTCTGATTGACACCCTCTTAACTCCCAATAAAGTTACATGAGCATATATGTAATTTTGTGCAGTTAATCAGATGATTTAATTAGTATAAAACTGACTCAAGGGAGCCTTATTGTTGAAGGATTATTTTTCATTATAAAATCTCTTTTTTAAAAAAATAAAGAAACCTGTTGGAAAAAATTAGCCACAATTTCACTATCCCATTAAACAGTTGTTAAACCTTAATGAATCTATCTAGAGTTTTAAATGCATTCTATGTCATTACTGAAACAAAGTTATGATTACACAACATGCACTATTTTGTGTCCTCCTTAATGCTAGTGCCAGGCACTATTTTAATACTTTCACATACAGTAACACATTTAAATGTCATAACATAATATCATATATTATTTTTGCTTACATTTGATGAGTGAAAGCACTGAAGCACAGATTGGTCAAGTAACTTGCCTAATGTCTTTCAAGAAAGTGATGGGGTGAGGATGGTAACTCCAACTGTCTTCTGAATCTCTCTGGCAGTGTGCGAACATTTTGGGTGGCTAAAAATATTCCATTGAATGCCTACTGCTGAATGCTTAGATTATTGGCAAACTGCACCTCAAATTTGGAAATATGATCAGAGATAAGATTTCCAAGAGAGAAATTACTAAATCAAAAGGTTTAAATATTTTCTTTTGTTATTCAGAATTTAAAAATTGTTAAATTAATTAAATGTGATGATTGTTTGCATTATGATTACTTCTATTGTTTCTATGCTTATGGAGAATAAATCATATAAGTTGCCATATTGTGGACAGTGTATGGCTTTCAAAAGCATAGAGACAATCTTGCACTGGACCATGCATTAATAAATCCATCACTGTATTCATGATTATATAATTAGAAATGCAACATTATCTATACAGAAGGATCCCCAAAGAGACTTTTTGATCATTGTCTATGTATACACGACACAAACAAAGTATAGAAGTGATCTTGAAACATCTGGACTCCTGAGATAACTACAAAGTCTCCTTTGTCAATATATGTATCGACCCATTCTGAATGTGACACTATTCTCAATGCTCATTGGCATTTGTAGAATAAGCAGAGCTCCGACACTGGAAGGATATATGTCAGTGGTGAAAATTAATAATAAAAACACTTTTTGTTTAAGGTAGAATTCTTTGGTTGCAGGCAACAGAAAGAAAAAATGGAAAGGGCTTATTGGATGGACACTGGGTAACACGCACACTGTGAGTGAAATCTGAACACCTGTGTTGAACTGGACAAGCAGCTTCCGGGATCCTCATCATTAGTCATGCATAGTTTCTTTGACAAACTGACAATGGAACTCGTTTCATCATTCCTAACTGTGTGGGAAATTCAGATTCCTGGGAAAGGGTTTGATTGGCTCATCCCTTAACTAAGGGTGGAAGCAGGAGTTGGGCAAGACTGGATTTGGCAGTCCTAGTGTTGCCTTCAGAATTTGTAGAGAGCTGAGTAAGAAAGAGCAACAAATGTCAAATTCAATTTTCATCTCAATGTGGGAAAAAAAGCCTAGAAGTCAGTCAATAAGTTTTTAAATATCCAGGAAGCATCTTCATGCCACAAATTGTCTCAATTGGTAGCCTGTGGCCCCGTATTAACTTTACAAAGACATTGCTTTGGCTTGTTGCAAATTTTCAAATTTAGCCAAACAAAAGAATATTGTTGCCATAATCTCTTCATTCTGAAATGGAAGCAAAAAACACAGAATCAAAAGTAGATTGGCAGTTGATATGAGAGATAAAATGTAGCACTTGAAAAACCAAGGCGTAGCCAAATTCAAAATACTGGAAAGCAGCCTTGAGAAGATCAGATATATGTGGGGTACATGAAAGACTACAACTACAATGGCGGTAAAACCAAGGTCCGGGTGGTGAGGGGACACAAGGGTCCAGAATGTGGGAATAAGTAGGGCATGAAAAAATTATTTTTGAAAGTGGTTCTTAACTGCAGGCCTTGTTTTGGAAACCTCAGGCCCAGTAGGCCAAAGGAGTACATTCTTAGAACACAATTCAAGGAAAAACATATAAGGATAAACCATTAGAAAAAAGTTGAGCATCCTTTTTTTTTTTTTTCTTTAAATGCATTAGAGTTATCGTTGGGGCTACTTTAGTGGTTTAGAATTATTTTTATTTGAAATCCCATAAGAAGAGGGCACTACATTTTTTTCAGTGTTTGGGTTTCTAAGCATCTTAATCTGGTCCTGTTCAGTCATTTCTCCAAGAGCATACTTCCAAAGTTATGCCCTCATTAAAAAGCTGCATTGTTAGACTTTCAATGAGTATATAAATCAGTAAACAATTTTAGTCAACAGATACTTGTTAATGCTCATGATGAGTCAGGCTCTGCTCATTAAAATGGGATGATTAATGTGTCCTATAATTTGATAGGCCTATAATTCCCCATCCCAGGTGATAGCCACCCTCCTTCCTGGTAAAAAAGTAAAAGCAAGGATAACATATATTTTTAAAACTTCTTTTAATCATTAAGAAGGCGACAAAAGTATAAGGCATTATCAAGTCAAAAACAAGTGAAAACAAGAACCCAGATAAGTAGACAGAGCCTTGCCCCTGAGCCCACCCCCACACCCACTTTGTCATTGCTCATCTCCTTTTCCACTGTTGGCCTTCATCGAAGCAGACACTTGATCTGTGATTTTCAGTTTCTTGCATGTGGGGTCAAAACTCAAAGCCTAAGTCCCTCCCAAGGCAGTGTTCTAACAGGAGACTTTCACCAAACAAAGATGGGACCTTAGCAGACAATACCCTCGGGAGGTAAGTTAAACCTGAAATGAACCCCTCTCCCCAAAAGACATGGAGGAAAGTTTCTTGCCAGTGAGCAGAGCAAAGTAAGAGGGGAGAGTCAGAAGTGAGGAGATTATTCCTCAGAAGTTCTAATCACAACCCAGCCCTCCAAGGGGTTTGAAGCCTCAAGCCAGCACACATCTAGATGATCAAAAAACAAACAAACAAGAAAACTCTCAAGCTGTGGATTTTGCTTAAATAAACATGATTGGTAATACTCATAGCTGTCTCAGAGAGAAAAACTTCTGTCGAGAAATAAATCTTCATCTAGGTTTTCAAAGAATTCTCATAACACTTTTCTTAGAAAACAAGCTTCCCTGTAGATGGTAATCTCACACAGAAAGCATGACATCGAGATTAAGAATCAGCAAGGAGAAATAAAGACAAGAATGAATCTCACGGAGACCTTACACATCGCAATAACTATGCATATTATACTTGACAATAAAACAATTCAAACATCTACAGGGAACTGTAAACTAAAAACTAAAACCTCTGAACAAGAGATTTCAAAAAGAGCCAAACAGAATTCCTAGAGATAGAAAATATGATTATTAAAACAAAAACTCAATGATTAAATTTCATGGCAGATTAGACACAGAAGGAGAGAAACATGGTAAAAGGAAGATAAGTCAAAAATATTTTCAGGAACAAGTATAAAGGACACATAGATAAAAACTAGGGGGTGGAAATAGGAGGGAGGTGGGGAGGGCTGGGGCGGTGGGCTGGGACGGGAGTAAAAGGCAGAAAACTGTACAAGAACAACAATTAAAATAAATTAAAAATTAAAAAATTAAAAAAATATATTCAGAATGCAGTACCCAGAGAAAGAGAGGAAAATACGAAAGAGGTTAAAAGACGTGGATGATCAAGTTCAAGTATTTATATATCTGTTCAGATTTCATCAGGTTAAAGAGACTAGAACATGAGTAATGAAGAGATAATGAATGAAATTTTCTCACAAGTGAAGAATATTCAAGAAGTTCAACAAATTCCAAGGTGGATTAAAAAAAGTGTGCACCCAGATACACACCGGCAATGTTCCCTAATACTGAGAACAAAGAGACAACTTGAAAAAGAAAAATACGGACTTTCACAGCAGGGACTTCTCAACAGCCTCAAGTTGGAGGACTGGAGCGATATTTTCAATATGATAAAAGGAAATAAATGTCAAATTAGAAATCTGTTCCAAGTGAAAATATATTTTAAATAAGACAAAATAAAAATATTTTTGGACAAGCCAAAAATGAGAGGGTATACTACAATCAAGCTCTCACTAAAGAACATTCTTAGAAATGCTTTTTCAGAAAAAGGAATCACAGATGGAAGTTCTGAGCTCTAAGAAGCAACAAAGTCCAATAGTTTAGCAGCAACAAACAATAATAATGTGAATATAAACATGAAGGTTTCATAAATGATACTTACTAAACACCAGACAATGTTTTCAGTAATTTTCATATATTAACCCATGATATCCTCACAACCCTGTAAGGTAGGAACTGCTATTTTTGTCATCTTCATTTTACAGAAGAGGCGGTTGAAGTTTTAAGTAAGTTGTCCAAGGCTGATGTTGGTGGATCCTACATTTGAACCCTGGCTGTCTGGGTACACTGGTCTTACTCACACTTTTGGCCACAAATGTATGAACTTTCCCTTACGCCAATCAATTCCGTACACCAGTTGGCTATCCTGCAATTCAACTGAATTCTGACACTACCCAGTTAACCTCAGACTTCGTAGGTTTAAAGGCTCAGTTCCATATGACTGCCCTCACTTCAGACAGCAGTTGCAAGTATTAAGTACCCAGGTTACCCACATTTCTGTCTGACATTGCTGGAAATTGGGGTTTCCTACAGCCCCTTCCCCCAGGTTTGATAATTTTTTTAGAATGGCTCATGGCACTCATGAAGGTAGTTTATTTACTATTTCCGGTGTACAATGAAGGGTACAACTCAGGAGCAGCCACCTGAAAGCGATGCATAGGGCAAGGCATAGGGGAAGGGGTGTGGAGCTTCTGTGCCTTCTCCAGGTGCGCCGCCTCCAGGTGTGCCACCCTCCCAGGACCTCAATGTTATCACCAGTGCAGAAGCTCTCTGAATCTCGGTCGTTCAGGGTTTTTACGGAGGTTTCATTACCTGGGTACAAGTTATTAAATCACCGGTCATCGGTGATGCACTCAGTTCCAGCCCTGGCTCTGCAAGTTCAGATTCTACAATCATTCTTTGTGATCAGGCCCCACTTTAAGCCATCTAGGGGCCCCCCAGCCACCAGTCATCTCATGAGCATACGAAAAACACTCACCACCTAAACATTCCCAGGGTTTTCACAGCCTTGTAGCCAGGAGCCAAGGCTAAAGATCACATATGCGTTTCCCATTGTATCACACTGAGGCTCTGTCCTTAATTGCTATTCAATACCAACTCTATTTAAATAAAGGGTAACATCATATAGTTAAGCTTAATGGACATTAAAATTTTATTCTGTGTACCTTAAGCTCTTTTTTCCCCTCACAGTTAGCAAATGCAAACATGGATATATTTAATTCTGAAATCAGATTTGGAAGACACAGGAGTACACAAAGGTGTATGTCCTAGGAGCACTTGACTAGGATGGTAGTTCAGTTGGGTACAAAGATTGGAGCCACATTCAGGGCAGTGGCCAGGGACCAGGACAAAAACCACTGCTAAATAAAAGGTAAAAGTCTGTGTTAGAGAAGTAGGTCTCAGTCGTAAATGATGATCCACAAATAAAAGACAAAGACATAATAATATGTTTCGAGACAGAACCATAATAATGGAGGAGATAAAAGGAAATTAGTTGTAAGAGCCTGGGAAAAAGATGTCAACACACCTGGGTTGCTCACACTCTTTCTAATGGATACTGGGGTTCTGGCTTGGAGGGAACTAGCCCAGCTTCTTGGATTTGACAATTCTTATTTTTTATGATAAGTGTGTTAGACCAAGTGGTTTTTAAGGTTGCTTTCAACTGTAACATTTACTTTGCTACAGAGTGATTTTGTGGCAATGGCCCAACTGCAGGTCTTGGGAGTGCTTGTGGAGACGCTACATCAGTGCAATTTTTTGGGTTTAGTTAGAATGCAACCTTAAAGCTGTGTTGTATTCAGCTTTCAGAACAGGGAAACTTAAAGAGGCTCCACGTGTACGAAGGGTGAAAGGGCCTCAAGTCACGAGGGCATTCAGCTTCCTTCGTGATCTGGGAAAAGCAGCCCCACTCACGGCATGAGTCATACAAATCCTGCTCATTATCTGTGCAAGAGTCAGGTACTAGGGACCGTGAATTGGAAAGAAGAGAGAGGCACGGAACAGTCTTCTGAGGGTGCGTATTTTGCCTTAAAATAAATAACCAAGGATTTAATTTGTCTGGCAGACGACGTGAAGCAGATGAAAGGTGAGATCGCATCCCTCAAGAGGAGACAACCTGAGGTTCAGAGAGAAGGCAAGCTATCCCGACCGGTATTTTGAGTCCTGCGTTTAATAATTGCGGCATCAAAACCCTATAATTTGGAAATGTAAGTGTGATGAGGATGTCTGCATTTTCTCTAATGGCGTTCCTTTTCTTTCTATGCAGCATGTGGTAAGTTTCTCATGAAATTCTAGTGTCCCAGGGGTGCAACTGAGACCCAAGGGAGATTTCATTTGTTTCCTTTTGCTGCACTTGGTCCGACAATTAAAGGGAGGCAGCACAATTCTCTGGATGAGGTATGATGACGTGTATGAAACTAAAATGAAAATGATAGCAAGGAAATGAAACTAAGTCCCAAAGCCAGGACCTCCTTTAAGGCACCCCATTATTTGCCAACACTCCTCCCCGCTCCCCCCATCACCATGCTCAAGGCTGACACGCAGCTGCCTGATGCTCCTCGTGGACCCCCAGTGCTGGGTCCCGGTGCGCGCGCAGCCAGCCCCCGCCTGCAGAGCCGCGGTTTCCATCCTTGCCTCCCCCGCAAGCACAGCAGCTCCCTGGCTCCGCCAGACTTTCATTCACTTCTCATTTCACTCCTGCCTTCCTCATCTCCGCTCTCAGTGGAATCGTTGGCACTACTGTTTTTTATCTTTTCAGGAATGTTTATTTGCCCTTGGTACTTTAGAACAGCAGAGATGGTGGGAATGTAAAAATTCAAGAAACACTCAGTAGACACACTCGGTTGGCTGCGCGGGATGGCATAGAGGAGAGGCATCAACATGACCCCCAAGTTTTTGGTGTGGGCAACGGGGTGCGGGGTGGCAGCGAGTTACCTGGGGTGGGAGGACAAGAAAGAACAAATTTGGTAGTGAGGTGGTGATGAGCTCATTACAGACACAATAAAAAATAAATACTTCCTTTTATCAAGATTCTGCTTCATTCCAGGCAATGTTCTCAATGCTTTAAATGGATCAGTGCTAGTTCTCAGATTAAATTTTAAACTTCAGTGCATGTTCAGTTTGATGTGATTTCTGCATCATCCTCATGACTACATACAGCAGGTAGTTAGATCTTCAAGTTTAAGATTCCGGAAAGGGGCCAGTGTTGACAATGTAGAGCTGGATATAGGTAGTCGTGAATGACCATGAGAACCAATGCAATTACCAAGAAACATACGTAAAAAAAAAAAAAAAATCAGCCAAGAATAACCATCAGAATACAATACAGGGGGCATGGGATTCCGGGCCAGTTGGATATTGGTTTGAATCCTAGTTGAAGTTTTGTTTTCCTGCTCATTTATCCTAGTAAGAGATTATGCTTCAAAATCAGCCCCTATTTTCTAGCTTTAACAGAATGATCCTGCCTTATCCTTCCCTACCATAATTTACTGGATCAGGGATTAAAAACCAGGCTCCTGAGGAGCTGAGCTAATCAGACTTTCTCTAGAGCATTTGGACTAAGTGACCCAGAAACTGTGGCCCTCAACTAACTGTCAACTTCTCCTCCCCTGCTTCTGTAACCAGAACATTTTATAACCATTCCAAACAGGAATTGCTGTGAAAATATTGCTCACATGTTTGGATCGTCGAGTGTGAAATACTAGTACGTCATCTGAATTATCCAGAAATTTCCCTTTGGTAAACTAATCAAGAGGATGCCTTTGAAGGATAAGATAAAACAGCAACCATAATGGAGGCTGAGAGAGCATGCCAGGAAAAGGATCCTTGAACAAAATACAATCTAGTAGAGAGGGGGCCTTAAGTAGTCATCAGAGACAGGGGAGAGCTGGGTTTCTGAGGACAGGGTGCAAAGCTTGACCCTATCCTGCCCCCCTCCCACCGATCTCTTGATCGTTTACGTTGGGGCTGTCATCTGTCCCCTGATGAAATGGAGTAACATCCTTTAGCAGCTGTCCCCATGTGGCTCCACTCAAAAGACCATTCTTTCCTTGGCCTTTACTCTGTTTTTCAGCAAATATGCCTAATCAGCTCAGAAATGTGTCTGTGACATACCAAATATGAAGGAAGTAAGGGAGAGGTGCCTCCATTGCTTCGACAGGAATCCCCTTTCTCTGAAGCTCATATTCCGAACCTCCCTCAGGAAGTCTGTGTCTACAGCTGCCTTCAGCACATGCAGAACATCATTGCTCGGTGCCTTACAACCTGCTCATTCCATTAGCTGGGTACGTATGAAACATGACTCCTTTGTAATACTACCAAGTACTAAATCAACTTTCTAGGTCAATCTGCTTTCTTTCAGTAATCAGCAATATATTTTAAGTTTCTTAAATTAAGCATCACTTGTAAAACAACTGAGTGTAAAGTGATGGAAACTGAGTGATCTTAGTTTTCAAAAGATGGTCAAAATGTGTATTTTTTGTATCTACATTTTTATTTTGCTTATTTATTTTATCATATTACGTACTGTGAGTCCCAGAAACCTTGTTTCTGACATAGAGCAGGGAACGGTAGTCTACATTTTTAAATTAAGGTGTGTCACTAATTTATAGAGTTTATAAAGCACTTTACCCAGTTAGCAAGTTTGTTGCCTACATATCATAGACTCCGTTTTCTAAATGCCAACTTTTGCAATTTTCAGCCTTCTCTTTTGTGTAATAATAAACAATGAGCAATATAATTTTTGTTAGGAAATGTGAGGGGACTTCAACATTAACTCTTCATGGAAAGCAATCTTGAAATGTGTCATCTAAGAAATCTTCAAAATTGGAATATTAAGACAGATTGCATATAGCTCTTCAGGGTGAACGCTAATGCCTTCACAAGGCTTTGTTATTCCATTTGTGAGATTGGACAATGACTGATGGAGCTGGCGAATAAAAAGCTCTTAATAACCCTGGAAGTTCAGCTCCTTTCTTAATCCTAACTGATGTGCATAGAGTGAAATGCCGTATTATAATATTTTGTGAGTGTGCATGCCCCATAAAGGGCAAGAAAATCTGCATCCATATGCAAGTCTTCGTTATTAAGTTTTGCTTATTTGATTGTTGCTTCAATATGAACTGATGTCCATTTAGTATTTGAATATTGAAAAGAGACGGATACAATCAATATGGCCCATGCCCAGTATTGCCAAATGCAAAGAGACATTGGAAACAAAGAACCTGTTTGGCTCCAGGGCAGAGTCTATAATCAGTTGTATCATTTAACCAAATTACTATTCTTTTATGCAGTAGGTAATGTTCTGGGATTTGAAATGTGTATGTTTTCTTGATAAAATCTTAAAATTTGTAAGTAAAATATCTGTGTAAAAGCATCTAATCTGTAGAATCTGAAAAAGGCAACAACTTCAAAACCCCCAGGTTATCTGCTTTGCCTAAGACAATATCTCCTGTATTTTCTACTGAGATGGGAAATTGTGCACCAAGAGGTTTATTCTTTAGCTTTAGGCTTTTTTTTTTTTTTGGCATATAAAATATAAATCTTGTTTAAGGGATATATTCTCCCACATGTACCTTAGCCTAAATAACCCTGAGGTACAATTTTAAGAATAGCTATGAATAGGTATCAATCCGCCATGCCTTTGGGTTGAGGTAGAGAGATAACACCCACCGTACGGGTGGGGATGGCTGCGCGAGAACCACGGTTTGGTGCGCTCGGTAGGGATGTGGGGGAGACGTGGTCGGCCTGCCTTTATTCACTCATTCCCTAAATATGTATGAAAGCCTGTTATGTGACAGCCATTATGCTAAACTCTTGGGATACAAAAATAAACAAAATAAATGTCTTTCCTTCCCTAAAAGAGCATATTGTCAAGTATATTAGTTTCCTGAGGCTGCCATAAAAAATTACTCCAACCTTGGTAACTTAAAACAGCAGAAATTTATTTTCTCACATTTATGCAGGCCAGAAGGCTGAAAGCAAGGTGTCAACAGGGCCATGCGCCCTCCGAAATCTCCAGGAAAGGATTCTTTCTAGTCTCTTTCAGCATCGAGCCGCCCCAGGCGTTATGTAGCCGTGGCAGCATAAATCCAATCTCTGCCTCCATCTGCATATGACCTTTGTTATTCCAAGGGACTCCACCTTTCCTCGGTCTCTGTGACCTCTCTTCGCATAAGGACACCAGTCATTGGCTGTAGGGCACACTCCAAATCCAGAGTGAGTTCCTCTCTAGGTCTTTAACTAATTACATCTGTGAACACCCTACTTAAAAAAACACACCCACACATTCTGAGGTCTTGAGAACAGATGAATTTTTAGAGGACACTGTTTAGTCCACGACATGAAGGAAGCAAAGCAAACAAGTACACCAGTAGTTTGAACACAGGCCAATGCTAGGAGAGGAGAAATGGGCCCCAGAAGAGGGGTGAGAAGGAGAGTGAAGAGTATTTTACGTGGAGAGTATTTTGAAAGACCCAAAGGCAAAAATATTCAGTGGTTCTCAAGAATCTCACTGTGGTGGTCACTCATGTGAGTATACAGGGAGGGAGGAATTGGAATGGCAAAAAAGTGAAGTTTTTGTTTGTTTGTTTGTTTGTTTGTTTTAAAGAAGGAGCCAGTTCAGGAAGCTGTAAGACTTTTTTTCTGAGATGAACAGGCAGCCATTGCAGGATTTTATGTGGGATATCATTGCATTTCAGGAAGGTTGCTGTGCCTGTGTGCAGAGCAGGAGGGAGGGAGGGAGGGTGAGAGGTAAGCTTGGAAATAAAAGAATTTAGGAAGGGATATACCACGCCTTATAGTGCCTCCCTGCTCAGCATCTGATCTCCCCTCAAAGTGTTGCATCCAGACTTGGCCAAAGGTTGGACAAAGGGCTCAGGTTGGGACAATGACATATTCAATTTACATAGTTTTATTGTGGCAAAATATGACAAAATATTTCAATGACATTGAAATATGACATTTTAAATGACAAAATATTTCAAAATATTGGTGTTCACTCAAATTATCAGAGGTACCATTTTTCCCTGAGATCTCTATCCACCTTGTATTCTTTCTCAAGCCACAATATTCTTTCTCTGAGTACTCAGCCAGCCCCGTGACTCTGAGAACCACCTTAGATCCTTCCCTACACTCATAGTCTTTCTTTGCTTGAGAAAGTTGAAGTCATTTCTATTGCTCTCAAAATGACACCCAAGTGAAACACCCTCATTTAGCCAAAGGATGACAGTAACATAAGTTAGGGTCAGGGATTGAAGTAATGTGGACAAATCTGAGTACCATTTAGGAAATAGTACTGACACATCTTGGTGATGGATTAGATGTGGGGGGTAGGGTGTGGAGTCAATGATGAAGCTCAGAGTTCCAATGAAGCACTCCTGGTGAATAGCAGTGCCATCCTCTGAGACAAGACGCAGCATGAGAAAGCCAGATGGGTAATTTACAGCATGCTGTGGCAAAAAAAAAAAAGAAAGAAAAAGAATTTGAAGTGCCTGCAGGATATCTGTGACCCGTCAACATTTGAATACAAGCCTGCAATTCAGGACGAGAGGGTGGGAGAATGTATAGGTGGGAGTTGTTGATCTGCAGCCACTGGTACTTTAAGACCCTGGCTGCTACTGCCACAGTCGCAGCTCAGGAACCTTACTGACCTGGCACTTTTCAGTCCTCAGTAGTTGCTCTTCGTCTATCAGGTTTTCAATTACTCATTTTTCTTCAGTAGTTTTTTTTCCCATGGATGCTTTAAAAAATATGAGCCCTTAGATTATATTCTCTCTCTCTCTGTATATCTATCTATGTATAGTAACAATATGTAGTAACAATGTAGGTAAATAATACAGATGCAATCAGAAAAATTCATTTTATTTCCTCCTTTCCTGGCCAATGTAATTTTTCTCTGAGAATATGTCTATTATTTTCAACATTTGGCAAGGTTGAACATTCTCTACTGATTACATCATCTCTTAATTAATGTTGAGGTCCATGAAATTTGGAAATTATTTTTCTTATTTAGTTCCAGATAGGATGTAATTCATGTTTAAAGCATTTAAGGGCGTTCACAAGTTTGTTGACAATTTTGATGTAGAGGTGTTTGCATGTTGAAATAGACACCAGAAGAAACACAATATGACTTAAATTTTCTAATGTTGTAATTACATAGCATAAAAGGGAGGTGAAATAAGACACCAAACACAAATATGATTAGTGGTTCATTTTGCTTTCTTTGCAAATAATTTTTCATGCACAGTTACACTTATGCCTGCATGTACTAAATTAATTTTTCTGAGTTGGTGAGTAAGGTGATGAATACCATCTGAGAAATACTCTTCCAATTCAAGCCCAGATTGCTTTGTTATCTAGTTCAGTATCAGACAGGATATGAGATAAAGCAACATAAGTTTTCTCTTTATAATTTTGCCTTAAATCTCTAATTTTGTGAAACTTTAGTTAATGTCAGAAGTATAAAACTACAGAAATTGAGAATCAGTTTTTTTGTCACTCAAAGCTAGCTTTATTTGTTTCTCATATTTCTGACTGGGCTTTGTTGGTGGTTATAACACTTAGCACATGAATCACTTTCTTCATCTTCAAAAAGCATTACAAATATTAGATAATTTTCTTCACAATGTTCTGCAAGGCGGGTGTTTTATTCCCACCCCATTTTACAGACCTGAAAACTGAGGGACAGAAGCCAGGTAAGTAGGTACCTTATGATCCCAAAATATTAAAAACTAATAACAGCCTTTTGAATCTTAACCACCTTTTCTCTTTCTATTTTGGTTCTTTCTATGGACATCGAGCTACAAGAAAGAGATTGGGGAAAATGTAAACTCTGTGATGTTTTCAAAGGGAAGAAGAAATTTCACACCTTTTCAACTGCCGTTGAGCTGCAGGTGAAGAATTTAACAGCTCGCAGAGTGCTAATTAGAGCCCATTATAACTTGATTGACCTGCATTGGCAGTAGCCCTCCTTGTGTCCTTGCAAGATGGAGAATTGGCTTCTTCGCACAGTTCTGACTCGCGTAACTCTGTTTCCTGACTATGGAAGCAGTGATAATTCAGAGGCAGCAATCAGAACTGGGCTGCGTAAATCAATATTGAAAATGGAATTTTCCCTTGGTGAATAAAAAGCAACAGATCCTGTTCAATACTTCCAGCAGCCTAAATGTTTTCACACTTACTTCATGGGGATATAGAAAATTGAGGTTCATTATCTGTCCTAACTTCTTAATTAACAAAGTCAAAGAATCTAGAAGAAACAAGCTTTCTGTATTTGGCCTTCCTGGCTTCTGCTATTTACTATTTGCAAAAGAAATCAAGTAGGTATATTTACAAGGTAAATGCTTTGTACTCAAGTGGCAAAATTAGCTTTTCTGAATAGCTATATATATTTCAGTGGAAAGTGTTTTTTTTTTTTTTTGCTTCATGTGACTATTTTCCTTATGATCTAAGGGGATTTTCTTCTGTCTGTCATTAAATTTAATATTGTTCTGTATACTTGTTCTCTAACCTTTTCTCTACTCCCACATTTCTATTTCCTATCACACAGAAATGTGTGCAAAAAGACATTTATGTTTCATCCACTTTCTTCCTTCTCACAAATAATTCACCCATTTCCTCTACTCTTTTGTTAAAAGAGTTCTTAAGTTGAGCTATTATTGATATACAACATGAGTTTCAGGCGTACAACATAATGATTTGATATTCGTATATGATTTGAAATTTGTATGTGAAATGAATCTCATTAATATCCATCACATCCTTTATTACTAATTTACTAATAACCTCTAGGGTTTTGGGCTAAATATTGAATGAATATTTAGAAATTCACTCTAGAAAATCCTAACATCTTTTCAAACTATCCTTAGTCCCACCCGCTCCAGCCTACCCTACATTTTGCTTTGATAAACGCTTCCCTTAAACTCACCGTCCTTGTGACATTCATTGAGCACTTGCCTTGTGCTGTCCCCACCAGACAATGACTTGAGGAGAGTGGAGCCCCTGGCTTTCTCATCGACCTCTCCTTCCATTCTGCAGGAGAGGTCCAGGTACATATTAGGTGCTCAAAACATAGCTGCTAAATGACTGAATGTACAAACTGTGTTTCTTGCTATCATTAGATTATTCCTTCCAAACTACTGGCCAACCTCCACAAACCTGGTGTTAATTCCATTCATTATTAATTGCATTCAATTCTATCAGGTAGTATCAGGCCCTTGTGAACTCAAAGCAGAAGTTAGCCTAGCATTGGGGGCAAAAGAAGAAAGAGCCCAAACAAGTGCAGTCAAATACATGCCATCTTGAGGTATTTTGCATTGTTTTTCAGCCAAAGTAACTTATAGTTTCCCTTTTCTCATATATTTCAGATTGATGATGTGCCTCTTTCCTACCATCTGTCCAGAGAAACCTGTAATGTACAATTTATCTTACATTTGTCTGTTGTTTTGGAGAAGATTTAATTTATTTATTGTATATCTTGTAAATTCTCATCAAAGATTTGCAGCTGAAGTATAGTTTATATGCTGTTTTGAGTATTAAATTAGATAATAAATACCAAAGTCTTTTGAAAATTATAAAGCAGTATTCCAAGGTTAGTCATTAATAACATTATTATTTTTTTATCTTCTACACAGACCTAGTACAGGACAGACCATGGTCTGCATATTCATTCAGTTTGTTTACTGACTCAGCAACAGTGTGATTAAAGTTTTTCTTTCATTTCTGGTCCTGAGTCATGAATGTTTCTTTTTGACAATTTGCTTGTGTATTGCTTCAAAAGACAAGTACATGTTTCATTCAACTAAAAATTCACTCATGGGTCTCAATCCTTCACTGTTTTCTCTAACCCATCAAGCTGCATTCTAACGTATTTTAATGCATATACTACTTCCACTAAAGAATAAAATATCAATTTAAGAAAAACAAACACACTAGAGTGTAAACTTGCACCAGTGAATGAGTTAAACCTGTGTTTGCTTTGGTAAGTAAAGCAGAAGCATATTGCTTTGATGTTAAGGAAGTTGTCCTAATGACTGGCAATTATGTGTAACTATCATTTGACAGTAAATCTTCTACAGTATTCTCATTCTTGGGGGAAATTCTTCCTTCATGATCCACATTTTCAGGAGAGCCAGGCTGCAGCCAGTCAGAATTTTAGGGGTTTAGGACAAGAGGAGTTTTTCTCCCCATTGTTCTTCTTTTTAATCACTAAAAAATACAAAGGGAAAGAAATGTATGTTATTTTCTTGTCCCCAAATTAAAAACAGTACATTAAAAAAAATTTAACATCAACTAGAAAACAAGAAAGTGATAACAAAATTGCATCCTGTGGTCATAGGGGATTGTTTTTCACAAACTTTCTTAATATTGTGAATTTTTTATAATAGAAAATTATAATGAAAAGAAGATATAATTACCTACCCCTTTTCTTTGTTTAATCAGGCTTTGTCCTTGATCGCGACCTTCCACAGCACACCAGTCTACCATTTTTCATCAAATTTCTTTCTCCTTTCTTTTCCCATATATTCACCAATGAACTCTTTTTTTTTTTTTTTTTTTTTTGGTCTGGTGTTAGTTGCACTTAAAGATTGCCTCATCCTCCCTCCCTCCAGAAAGATGTCAAGCAAATTTTACACAAAATACTTAGAATGGGAAAGATGTACTTCCTTTTTTCTTTCTTATTTTTTCTTTTTACTTATTTCACTAACTTTGAAGTTCTTTTACTGTCTAAGGTCACAGGGATGAAACTAAGGCTGTGATATGTTAAATTCTACTAACCCACATTGAGGGAGTTAATTCAATTCTGAACATGCCCAACTTATTTTCAGGAAATAATATATATTATGCAAGTACTTGATTCTCTTAAAGAGAAAGAAAAGAAAAAGATTTATAGGAAGCAGTAAAAGACAACTGTATAGGTGTATTTGATTTGATTGGTTTTTTTCATTCAAGATTTAATACAGTATTACATAGTATGAACCCCTTGCTTCATTAAAGTTTTCCATATTATATATATATCCCCGGTCATTTTTTGTCTCACCTCTTTTTAATCGTACTGTTTTAAAAATTACAATTTTTTACGTTTTGCCTTCTTTGCATTTGTGTTACATTCTGTTCTACCCAAACTTGAGTGTTTTGAAATCTTACTATCTCTTTGTTCTGCCTTACTGTCATGATTTTTGGTACAGTATTCCAGATTTATTTTTTCAAATTTTTATTTTCCTATATTTATCTCCCCTCTCAGGGCTTTCTCACTACCAGTCCCCAATGTTCAAATAACTAACCACTGATATTACTGTATTTTAAGTCACATCTAATGTAGCAACTAACTTACCTCTCCTTTACACAATCCTTCTAATAGGATTTTATCATTATTATTATCTACACTGTTAATTATTTCGTGTATCTCAAAGACTAGATTTGAATTTTAAGGTAGTTCAAGTATGTAATATTCTTGGTCAAAATTCTATTCTGGTAAGCCTATATGTACCAGTCAGGGTTCCAACAAGAGAAACAGAACTAGTAAGAAATAGATTACAGATAGAGATGATAGATAGATAGATAGATAATAGATAGATGGATAGATAGATAGATGAGAATAGATTTATGTGCAGACTGGCAAAGCAAGCCTGAACTCTGCAGGGCAAGCAGTTAGCACAGTAAGATCCCGACCAGTTAGTACCCCAATGCTGAAGCTTGGAGCCCACCGACAGACAGTTGATAAGGAAAGAGAACCAGCAGAATGGAGCACCGAGAGCATGTGCTAATGCTTGCAGTTCAGGCTCAGGGAAGCTCTGAGAACTTGTTCAAAGTGCTTCACTTTATTTGAACACTGTGGCCCAGTAGTGAAAAAACATGTGACATAGGATAACTATAGGAAAATAAAAATGAGAAAACAAGTTACGGAATATTATATCAAAATTATAATGAGAGAAGGTCAGAATGAAGAGATCCCAAAACTAAGTCAAACCCACCCTTTTAATGAACTTACAGGCAATTGATTAGGAGCTTTTAATTACATCTGCAAAATCCCTTCATAACAGTACCCAGGTTAGAACGCAATTGAATCATTGGGAGTGCACACTGCCAAGTGGCTGCTGCTTCCTTCCTGTCCTTCAGCCCTTCTGAGAGACCACCCTTCTGAGTCCACCCTAACTGGACACATACCCGAAAGCAAATGCCAGGGACTGTAATCCAGCTAGGCCAAGATGACACATCACAAAACCATCAGAATCCACAGGGCTAAGGTTTGACTCAGTATGTTTTGTAGCTTACTCAGTGTATTTGGGGCTCTGCGATTTATCTTTAACTCTGGAAAGTTCATAAAAGTGATGGAAAAATGGTGATTTGCTTATTTTAATTAATTTTTATTCAGTAAGTACTCAGTATATAAGGCATTGTTTTAACATGTTAGGTGTATTACGTCAACCTTCGTAGTAACCTTATGATGTAAGATACTATTATTATCTGCATTTTCACATTGGGGTACTGAGGCACATGTAGGTTAAGTAACTTTTCCAAGGTCACACAGCTTGTAAGTGGCAGAGCTGGATTTTCAACAGAGAATCTAGCTCTAGAGTGTCTAAGCTTTCCCACAATGTTAAAGCATCAAAAATACTGAATCTTTAAATGTTGTCACAGAACAATTGAAATGTCCTAACTTAGCTCTAATTCTTAAGACTATAGTACTTACTCAGATTATTGCTCATATAATGAGGTGTCCAGTTAGGATAAGAACTCATCTTTACTTTTCTGCTAAGCCCCTCTACTTTATTTTTCAAACTATGGATTCTTATTATATTTTGTCACTTATCTGGGCACAGCAAGCCCACTTAGGGAAATGCTTCCTCAAAGACCAGGGCCCGCCTGTCAACTCTCCGGTCTCCAAGGACATGCACAGCTCACACAGGATTGGACCTGGTTCCCTGCAGGGTGGAGAGCACTTGGTATGACATAAAGTCCATCATGCCAGAGCTAGATGCAAACCTGCAATGAAGGATGAAGAAGGCATCAATAAACTAGAGGATTTTACCGAAACCACTTACTGTAAGTGCGACGGACTTGGACGCGGTGGGTGACAGTGCAAAGTACTTTGAAAAATCACTGGTTCCCCCTGTTTTATCTCACTCACACTGGAGTTGTTCTTGAAAATAAAAGTACTTGGTGAGGCCAAGGATTTCCTTCCACAAGGCTTGCGGCTATTAAGGAATTGAAAAATAGCGATGTCATTAGGCAGAGACTTGAAGTAGGGGGATGAGTCCAATCACAGTATATCATATTACAGGATATACAACAATTACTCTAATCCTTAGCACATCAATTAACAACTAACCTGTCTTTTTTCCCCAATGGAAACAATATTCACAGCTGATATCTTCGTTCTTAGACAGCAAAAAGCTTGCTGTAAAATAGGAGATGTTAGGGGCTTCTTATGGAATGATGGAAAAATGGAAATTAGTGTCAAAATGATGTCATGGCTTCAAAACACTGTTGGTACAAGTGCTTGACAGGCATCCTTGACACACTCTATAATGACATAGTAAGAAAGCAAAAATAATGTGACAATGACTTTCTATAGGACTTATGAAGAATGACTGGATGGTGCTGCACTCCACAAGCTGATCTCAACTAGAAGATGCATTTCCTCTGCAAGACATCAATATGTATGAGATTTATTGATTATCTTGTCATGTTTAAAATATGTGCTTAACAGTATATTTAAGGGTCAATTGGAGTCACAGGGACACATATGAGAGTGCAGCATCATCTCCAAGCAGGACAGGAGAGAGATTGTGACATCCTTTGTCAGTTCTTATTAGTTCAAGCAAATTGTCTCTGTCTCCAAGGACATAAATCATTGCAAATTTAAAATAATTCTCACAGAGAAAACATCAGGTCAAGAGGTTTTCATAGGCAAAAATAACTAAAAATATTTTTAAAAACCTAATAATAAATAATATTAATCTCATATAAACTTTTCCAGTAACCCTCTTCTTTAAGATTATTAACATTGTATTACTTGGTAATATCTTGGATTATCGCTAATTTAGTCACTGACCATCAAATCAAACTTCAGCAGCCATCTAGCTCAACTACTCAGAGATGAAGGGTCTACTCAATACCATAAGGCTAGTTAGTGGTAGGAATGGTACTGGTACTTCTAACAAGTAGGTTGGTTCATTTTTTTAATGCCAAATTAAGTCAATTTGGACTGCATTTGGCTGAAAGTATGTACCACGAAGTCCAGAAAGAGGCAAGTGTTATGCAGACCATCGATACCTTGAGGATCCAGGCCTCTCCCAGCGTTCCCATAGTAACACGATACCCTCAACCTTGTAACAAAGAGAAGGCTGCTGCCCCTTGAGTTATCATGTCTGTGTTCTATAGGCAGCAAGAAGAAAGAAAGAAAAAGGGCTGAACATTTTGTCAACATTTTGTCAGATCTCAGTCATCTGGCTTCCTCTAGTTTCACCTGAAAACTTTAACTTTTAAAGCTTTACAGCAGAGACAGCAGGGCAGAGGGGATTTAAAATGGAGGTTGGGGCAACCAACCAATAACGTCAACCATACTTCCTGCCATTGTTCCCCTCAAATTCCTATATTGAAGTCCTAAACCCCCACGTGACAGTGTCGGAGGCAGTGTCTTTAAGAAGACGTTTAAAGTTAAATGAGACCACATGAGTGAGCCCTGATCCAATAGAACTGGTACCCTTGTAAGAAAAGGAAGAGACACTAAGAGCTCTTTCTGCCACGTAAAGACACAGTGAGAAGGAAGCCCTTTGCAGGCCGGGAAGAGAGCTCTCACCAGAAATCAAAGTTTATCAGGACTTTGAGCTTGGACTTCTTAGCCTCCAGAGCCATGGGAAGATCAATGGTGCTGTGTTATGGCATCCCAAGTGGACTGATACACCCACCATACACAGATCTGGGCACTCACTTATTAATTTAGTAAGAATTTAGGACACCTATAACATTGCGATCATTGAGATACATGCAAGGAATTAAGATGACTAGCACACAGGCCTCTCTAGTGGGCAGGTAGCAGGAAAAATAATAAGCAGTAGCAAATGTGTGATAATTGTCCTCAGAGGTAATTACAGATTGTTATTGATACACAAGGGGAGTGAACAGAATCTTTACCTAACGACCCAAGAGCACAGCCTCAAGGAAGGTTTCTAAGAGTAGTTGACCTCTGAGCAACAGGCTAGTTACTTAACCTCTCTACACTTCAGCTGTGAAAATGAGGATAAAAACTAAAGCAACTGCATATATCTGTTATCAATTTAATGCCTTGTAGCATATGAAGGAGGTAAAGAGATATGCTGCAGTGCCTACCTGACATTTGGCAAATGCACAGAAAATTCATGATCACATCGAGTAAATCAGAGGTCACCATATTCTTCTGTAAATATTACAGTCATGGTAGGCTGAATTGTCTCTGTGGTAACTAACCACCTTGGCCATTGTAGTGTGAAGTCAGCCTTAGATGATACAGGAACAAATTAGCATGCTGACTTCCCATAAAACTTTATTTACAAAATAAATAAGTAAATAATGGGCCAGATTTTACATGTATTATCAGAGACATAGGTGCAAGTAATTTTATGCATTATTATGAGAGATTTCTTTGTATTTGTCTTAGAAATATATATTGCAACATCACCAAAACAAAAGGCAATCTATTGAATGGAGAAAATATTTACAAGTCATATATCTGATTAGAGGTTTATATCCAAAATATATAAAGAAGTCAACAAAAATTTAAAAAATGGTCAGAGAATATGAATAGGCTTTTTTCCCAAAGAAGACATATATATGGCCAATAGGTACATGAAAAGATGCTCAACATCTCTAGTCCTCAGGGAGTTTCAAATACAAACTCTAAGGAGATATCACCTCATACCTGTTAGCATGTCTATTAACAAAAAGATAAGAAGCAACAAGTGTTGGTGAGGATGTGAAAGGGGAACCCTTGTGCATTGTTGATGGGAATGTAAATTGGTGCAGCCACTGTGGAAAACAGTATGGAGTTCTCCAAACAATTAAAAATAGAACTATCATGTGATCCAGCAACTCTCAATTATTGAGACATGGAAACAACCTAAATGTCCATTAATGGATGAATGGCTAAAGAAAATGTGCACATAAATACCATGGAATATTATTAGCCATTAAGAAAAAAAGAATGAAAACTTGCCACTCATGACAACGTGCATGGGCATTTTGAGGGCATTTTGTTAAGTTAAATAGGTCATACAGAAAAAAGATAAATACCATATAATCTCATTTATATGTGGAATCTAAAAAATAAAAATGAAAATAGAAGAAGTTAAAAATGACTTTACAGTTATAGAGAACAGATTGGTAGTTGCCTAAGGCAGGAGCTGGGATGGGTAAAGGGGGCCAACGGGGGCAGGGGAGAGAGAACTCAACCTTTGCTTTCGCATTAAAGTTAGGAAAAGTATGGAGGCATATGAATATTTTGGCATACACGTGCGCCACACCTGTGAACGGTCAGTCCCTCGGATGTTTTCTCTTCTAGATTTATGTCTCTGGACAAGCAAGGGCTTAGCAGCAAACCACTAGTTAAGTGAGCCAGCTTTTCTTCTAGTTAAATTATTGTGTTTTCACTCACAAAACAAATCCTAGTTCCTGCCTCAAAAGTTCAAGCACTAGAAGGGTGGGAGTGGGGTAGGGGTTTTTTTAAAAGTGTAATTTTCTTTTCAGTTTGCATCAGTGAGTGCTCAGCACTCTCTTAGTGCTGGTGAAAGCAAGAGTAAAACGCAACTGCAGCCCTCAAGGAGCTTCCAGCCCTTTGTGGGTTCACAGGGCGGCGGTGAGCGTTCTCTAGTAACAGGGCAAAATGTTTTGACAGGTTTTTTGAGACGGTTTCTTGAGAAATAGTTCCAACTTTCCTCAAGAGTACCAGATAAAAGCAGTGACAATTTCACTATCTTCTTTGATGACAAAGGTTGGAGGGGGCTTTTAGTGGTGGGCTATAATTTCATCCTAATTCAAATGGTGCCTGTTCAATTTTCAATCTCATAACTCCATAGTCCTTTCCCTTCAATTAGCAAAATAAATCACTGGAGAGCCAGAGCTGACAACTGAAATTTCCAACTTGTGTAACGGATCTCTTTTTCCAGAGGGAACCTTCACATACTCTTTGCACAAGTTTTGAGCTTGTTTCCCCCAGCCTTTTGAGTTGTGTGTGGTTTTGTTTGTTTGTTTGTTTGTTTTTGAAAGACTGAAGATCTGTGGAAAAAGTAATATGGTGGGGAGAGACCTTGAGGTAGAATATTATTATCTTGAGAGACAAGTAGCCTCGGGATTTGCCTTGCTTTCTTTTGTATAGAAATGAAATATCAGCGCTGAGCTGTGTTCTCGAACAGTCCAGATGCTCCGGCTCTTTTTCCTTTTGATGTATATTTGTGTATGAAAGCTTCATTTTCTTTGTTCCGGTGATTGAGGGAGTTTGGTCCTTTCAGTATAAAGCATTTACTTTCATTTCCCTTATTGAAACAGATATTTATCCCATAGAGAATTGTCTATATTTGTCTGTGGGTTCTCCTTTCTCTATTCACACACCTCCTGGTTATACCTTTTTTCTCTCCTTTACCAGAAGTCCGCATGGCACGCTTCCAATTGTGTTTATCCACTCCAGCTAATTGACAGACACATAAGTGCAAGTAATGTGAAGTATTATTGGGAGAGATTTCTGTTTGCCTCTTTAATTAAGCAGTTGTTCACAGGTGCATACAGTTACAACAAAATTAATTGATAGCTTTATATCACACGTCTTGAGCCCACTGCTATTTGATGTTTGCAAACACAATGATCAGATTTGTCTTATCTTGTACACAGAGAGTATTTCTCATTTTCTTCTGACAGAGGTTAGGACAGCTTGCCCTAAATAGCAGAAAATCTATTGAAGCAGCAAAAATAATTTTACTAAGAAGGAAACAAAGTGAAATAGTTATTTATGGAACATTTTATCACCGCTGAGAAGTACAATAGAAGCTCTTTATGTTTCTGTATGAACTGCAAGTTTCCTGAATGTCAAAAATCATTGCTACCCGAGCCAAATAGCTTCCTGTGAAGGCTACATGTTTATCTTTCAATGATACCGAGGAGTTACACACACTTACAGCAGGCAACTGGCATTTCCTGGGATTAAATTTTATTAGTAGTCATCTTTCACTCTTTTCTGCATTTTATCCGAGTACCAACAAGGCACCTTTCCTTTTTCAGTTCCTAGTGGGGCTTCCCTCCAAGGAGATGTATAAACAGATGCACTGATATTATGTCTCCCTTTTGCCAGAAGAAGCAGGAGGTTGGCATTAGATAGTCTCTCGTTCTCATTGCCGCTTATATAGGCAGCTTGGTAGGAAGATTTACATGCAGCCTCTGAGTGAAACCTCCTGAATCTGAGCCCTGCCCTGTTATTTATTACCTGAGTGTCATGGGCAAGTTATTCATCTTCTCTGTTCCTTCGTTCACTTATGGATGCATGGGGATAACTAAGTTAAGTACCTCACAGAAATGTAACAATTAAATGGGTTAAAGCAGTTAAGTCCTAGAATGATAGGTGCTGAATAAATTAGAAGATTATGTGACTTAAGCAGTTTATTTAAACTTTTTCTACTCTCAGCTTTCTGATTGTAATTTCCTGATCTGAAGATTGACTACTTTGTTAATCATATAAAACTTATAGGCATGTTATTATTTTAGTTGTTATTGAAGGACCCCCCAAATATGGCAGGTGGTGAAACAGGTAAAAACGAACAAACAAACAAAAAAACCCACAAAGGGCTCACCAAGTACATGGAGTGGGTGACTCCCCATCTTCAAAGGTTTAATAGCCCCAGAAGCCCCACTTAGTACCAAATTACTTGTCCCATTGCCATTTCATTTAAATTTTAACACTTTAAGGCAAAATCCAGAGAAAACCAAGTTAAAATATGTGTGTAACCCTTAGGAGGAATTCTAATAGCACAGTTGAACTAGGGACACATAAGGGTAGATTGTAATAATAGATGAGCATGCCCTCACTTATCGAAGGGCGGAGTGTTGATGGAATATGATGTCAAATATGAATGATTAAATTAGGGAGGGAGGGCACTTGTTTATGAAGCCTTTAGGATGGTGAGGTGTTTAACTCTGGCCACTGTGGCTGATTTGATCTGAAGAGTTGCTACTTGGTGAGTGTATCTAGAAGTGCACATGGGCAAAAAATCAGCATAAAATCCTATTTGAGATGAAAACACAAAAGATCACACTAAAAACACTAAATCTGTCATCAGCTCAAAGGAACAAATTTAGAGTCTGGCGTGGAAGATGAAATCTAAAAGGTCAGGAGCTAGATAAACTCAGGAGTGGACCGAGAGATAAGGAACAGGGCAAACCCCCACAGCAGAACACAGAACAGGCTGAGAACAAGCCTGGACGGGTGCCCTGAGCTTCCTCTCACCGGCGCTGTCTGCAGGGTGCGTGAGTGGATCCAACATGGTAAGGACAACGTGGGTGCACAGAAAAGTGATATCATACTTTTTTTTGCTTTTGTCAGTTTTGCATTTAGCACAAGTTGAATTTCCCTCCTTGATTTTGACTCTAGGTTTGTGAGTTTATGGGAAAGAATGAGAGGCTTGAGGCAGGTGATGAAGGTAGCACATACGCTACCACTTTTGCAAGCACAAATTAAGTAGGAAATAGAATTTTTGATATGCCAAACTTGATGCTGATCAAGACTTCAGGTGCCATTTGGAACCACACACATGTCAGTTCTATCCAGACCTTCTACCCTTATCACCTAAGTCCTGCCCAAATGTGGGATCCTCATCTCCTCCACACACAATTATTAGTTTTCTTTCCAGCCCCCACCCCCATTCTGATACGCTCTGCCTCACCTGTACTTACCACCTATACCAGTTCTTTTACTCTTATGTCTGGAAAACTCCTGTGTCCAAACATCTGTTCTCAAAATAGTTTTTCATCTTCTTGCACATGAAACTTGCTCATCTCGTGGGCCACTCTTTACATTTACAACACTTTCACTTTACATTTACAACCCTGAGTTCCTGTGTGGCCTTCCCAGGAACTCAGTGATCAGCAATGGTCAGCCACTCTACCTGCCATTACCATCCTAAGTAATATCAGTTTCCCCCAGCCTGCAGCCTCAGTGGCTGTGGACCCCTTAAACACCGTCAGCTCCTCCAGTCAATAATCCAATCCTGTGATCACGTTTAGCAATTTGAACACAGAGGAAATAGTTCCATTTATGAAATCTTGAACTTTTTTATTTTGTTGACCTTAGACATATAGACAGGTATGCCTGCAGCAAAATAGGTTTATTCAAGAACAATATGGAATTGCAATTTGGAATGTACTAATGAACGATGTGCAAGTCCAGACAAAAATGGAGAAGAATGTTCTTTTATAGAGGTAATGGGGGATTTCAGAAGGGTCATGGTAAGCAGAGTCCATTGGCAGAAACTGGGAGTTTGAAGTGTGGTGGCTTTTCATTGGCTGGGTTGTAGCAGCCTTTCATTTTTGAGCAGTTATGGGCAAGCATATCTTCATTCTTCCTGCTGGAACAGTAGAATATAAAACATTTTTCTGCTGGAGAAGGCAGCAGGTCTTTTTCTATTTGGGGTAGTGGACCAATGACTGGTAGCATGAAGGTTCTACCTACAGGCACTTCCAACTCCAATTTAAATGAGATTTCTGTTCACTAATCTTCACAATTTCATATACAGTTATGAAAATAGTTTACCTAAAGTTACTTCCTTAAACTTATCAGATTATTACAGCAAGTGAAACTGACTGCGATAAAAAGAAAAGGCAAGAGGAAATGAGTCAAACAATAAATTAGAAGAAAAATAAAATAAAGCCAGTAGCAAGGTTAGTATACAAGTACATATATCAAAAATTCTAGTTGCTAGAGGTGAGCTGATTCACAAAACAAAGAAGGAAATTTGATCTCAGTTCCTGTAAGAGAAATGCAGTTCTTATAAGGAAAACAGTGTTATTTGATCTTTATGTGTGATAAAAGTGAAAATGTCCTCACCATCCCTAGGGTTAGCCCTGCTAATGATTGTTGTTTCTTATTATGTTTTTTATTATATCCCCTAATGATGTCAGTGCCATTCTCTTGAGAACATGCAGTAAAAGCAATCATTATCCCCAAACAATGTGTTATAAATATGCAGCTGGACTGACCCCAGAATAAAATTGAGAAAACTAGAATAATCTGTGCTTCATATATCTTTCATGAATACTATTTATTGAAATGACTCCTTGAGAAGATTTGGACACTAGAGAGTTCAAGGTTAGTATCCTTTGACAAAAAGAACAAAGGAAAAAAGAAAAATATGGGAATTCTTTGTTGCAATTTTGAAGTGGAGTTGTATGCTTGACACTTGACTAACGGAGGAGAGGCTTCAAATGTATTTTTTGAAAACTAGCCACGCCACCTTTGCTTGGAGGTAGGCCAGAGGAGTGACTATGAGAAGGGCTGAGATTTTCTTAGAAAAATATTTCTACTTCTGCTTCGACAAATAGACATACAGCCCAGAAGATTTCCCAGGCCATAGTTACTAATTCTCCACACCTACCCTCTCCCACCATGGCCATAAAACATCTCACACAAAGTGTCCATTGAACATATCTCATTTTAAACAATGTAGCTTCTGGTGAACCTTCAAGATAGATTAATTGGCCAAATGTATCCATAGATAACTGAACGATTTGACCCGTTACATAGAAGTGTTGGATATACGCCAATAACTGCTGGAGGACATCTGCCAAAACTTATGATTTGAGTTTTGAATAGTTGATCCTGTGCCACTATTTCTGACAATAATTAAAAGGCAAGATCAATTATGTGTTGAGGTCATTTCTAGTACATGACAATCAAGCCATTTCATCAATGTAGAAAAGAACACTCCCCCCCCCACACCCCGATCCTCAATATCCAGATAACTCATCCAAAAACATATTCAGGTCCCTAAGAAACAAAGGGAAAAAATCCAAATTATGTGGTTGTTTTCACCTCATTGAAAATCTTTTTCCTTCTTTCTCAAGACATTACAATGGAAAATCTGTATGAGCAACAAAAAAAAACCCACTTTTTGTACTTTGTGCTTCTGCAGCTTAACTTGTTCGCTGACACTCAAAGAACAAAGAGCGGTCTGTGAAAGCTGCAAACATTCTTAGGTCTTCCCAGCCCTCTACATCCCAGGCTACAAAACCCGGGGTCCTGCCACTGCAGGACAGCACTGCTGGTACTTTGTGAAGCGCCTGGCACATGGTGGGTGTCAGTCTTACTTAGCTGATTAAAAGATGAGCTCTGTGATAAATTGTGGATTACCGAGTCTGAAGTTCATTTATTGTTATACACAACATTATCTTGAGAAACTTAGATCTGTAGTTTATCATCAAAGAGAATATTGGAACAAAATGTAGAAGGGATTTAACATAAGGGTCTTTTTTAAATTTTGGAAGATGGTAAATAATAGTTCTTTAAAGTATAAAATGTATTTGCACATTAGGTCCAGCTGCATGGGATCTTAGACTCGAGGTGGGGGTGGGGGAGAAGCAGATAAATGTTAAGGATAACTATCTCTCAGTGAATATAGATCTTTAATAATTCTAAAAGCAAGAGGACTTTATCTAGAAACTTTTCTAATTTACATTTGTAAAATAGATGGTTTACATTAAAAAATGTGCTCAATGAACAAACAACCTGAATCTGAAAGATAAAGGAATCACATTTACACTATCACACACATGCACAGAGAGAGAGAGAGAGAGAGAGAGAGAGGGAGAGATTGAGATTTTGTTTGAGAATTTAATGCATATTTAACTCCATCAACCACATTCACTAGAATTATGTTATAGGCAACGAAATACCAGACTCTCTATCGTCGCTCATCTAAATGAACAGATCTAGCTCTGCTAGCAAGGATTTATTGTACTTAAACTTCCTGGTAAAATCTGAAGCTTTTCATACAACTTAAATTCTGTTCAAGTTTTATGGCTTTGTTTTAACGCATTATGAATTCGTTTTCGCTACCCTAACTAAACCTCCGAGGAAGTGCATTTTACTGGATCATGTAGATTCTCAAGGAGTGGAGGTAATGATAGTTTTAAGGGGATTGATGTCCAGACCTCCAGCTTCCTCTCGTACTCCTTTCCACACTGACTTGCCTGAAAAATGCCTGCGGAAGAGGGCAGGTTCTTCTTTTCCATCCCTCCTTCCACTGTCACCCTCAGCAAGCTTTACAAGGGTGGGCCGTGGTTCCTACGAAGCTGCACTGTCCCCAGGTGTGAAGCCCACAGGGAGCCCAGCAAATGGACAACCGGAAGACCCATATTTGGGTGTGCGCCTCCAGAAATAAAATGACTCTAATGACTGTTGTGCTAGAGCTTTGCAAGCCAGGTAGATTGGAATTCTTGACTTCGCACAAAATCTAAGGAAGATTTTGTAGTGGAAAATCATATGAAATATTTACTGATGAGTGGTAGCTACTGGATTTGTTTGTTTGTTTGCAATATACCTCGGGAGGATTTTAAAACACTGAGTAATAATTACCAAGGTCAGCCTCATGGGTGTAAAACCTATGCAGTTACACAGGACTCCGTGCTCAGAAGGGCCCCATGTTTGGTTTAATGCCTTTGCTGTTAATGTCTTGAAAGTTTTAATAATTTTATCTCTGAGCTTGTGTTTTGTAAGCCAAGTCCAATGGGACAACGAAGCATGTGACAGAGCAGAGGCGATCGGCCGCAATATGTGTGTCTACCATTTATGGTGGCCCCCTTTTCATAGAGTGTTGGCAGTGTCCAGTGAGCTCTGAGTTCCGGTGGACCTTGTGCAGGAGTTCAGCAGGGCTCAACCCAACTGCAAGGTAAGTGTGTTACACGCACAGCTGCGTTGCTAGGGGCATTGCTAGCTCCAGGACACCACATGACCCATTTGAGTCAGAACTTGCTTCTAACGCAGAAAGAAGATAATGAAGGGATATTCTAACACATGCAAGCAATGAAGGGATTTTTCCATATCTGTTCTTGCTTGTGTTACTTTCCTATGTTCACCAACCACATGCTGAAGATGATGACATTGAAGGAAAAGGGACAGATAGGGCAACCCACAGTTACTCTGCCTTTGAATCTTTCCTTACTCACTGGTAAGCCAAAGGTAGAAAATGTGTGCACATCAAGACAAAACAGTGAAACAAGAACAGTTGAATTAATTTTGCACAGTTTTCCTCTATTCTGGTAAGAACAGAGTTTCTATGTACCTATGACCTGCAAAACAAAAGTTGTAGTGTTTCAATGATTCAGCATACCAGTTAAATGCTTTCATATTCTCATATAAAATTGTCATTGTGCAAATAAACTTGAACAGTAAAAAGCATGCTAATAATTAAAAATTTATTTTGTCTTTACTGAGAATGATATTAAGTAGGAAGTTAAAAAACATGAGAGGTCAAGAGAGAGACAAGAATAAGGGGAAAGCTTTATATTATAATAACTTCAATATCACTTTTTTTCCTGCTTTCTGAACAGTAGGTCCACATTTTTATTTATCACTGGCCCAACATGTTATTTAGTGACATTAATAAAACACAACATCCTTTTCCATGTACTTGTAGATGAGTAAGCAAAGTTCACCATAGTTTTACGTACAAAAATGAAAGACCGGAATGAAGTTAATTCTGAATATCATCACATTCTAAAAAATAAAGTTATACATGGATGTGAGAAATTGAACCACACTGTACTTTAACAGTTGCATTTTCAATTAGAAATTCGCCTTATTGTATTTCATAATACCCTGTAGAAATAGACAATCCACTTGTAATGTTTTGAAGACTATATGAAAGGTAATGATACTTCAATCCAGATGATGTTTAAACACTGAGTGCTATGGTCACAGAAATTAAAACGTAGTATTTATTTCAATTTTATAGACAGTTTAGGGTAAAGTACAATAGAGTGATCAAATGACTTTCAGTGTTAAAATACCTAACCTTATGGGACACTTCACAATGTGAAAAATTTGGCTTAAAACAGCAAACATGTACAATTTCACAATTTCTATGGGTTGGGTGTCAGGTGTGGGTGGCTCAGGGAGGTGTTTCTGGCTCAGTGTCTGTCACGCAGCTGTAATCAGCGTCCATTTCATCACCTGTTGAAAGGCTCCATGTGGGAAAGCTCTGCTTCTAAGCTCGCTTGTGGAGGTTGGCAGCCCTGGGGCCTCCAGGCTGCTGGACAGAGGGCCTCCGCTGCTGGCAGGTTGCTGGTGGGAGGCCTCCCTCAGTTCCTGGCTAGCTGGGGTTCTCTGAGGATCAGTTGCCTGCATCAGAACAAACAAGTGAGAGGCGACGGAGGCCAGGAGGACAAAAGTCACATTCTCTGTGAAACTTAATCTCAGAAGTGACATCCCATCATCTCACTGCATTCTGTTCATTACAAATGAATCACTAGGTCCAGCCCACACTCAAGGGAAGGAGATTATCCCAGGGTATGAGTACCAGGAAGCAGGAGTCTTTGGCAGTCATCTTAGAAGGTGCCTTCCACAACTAGACAAAGAAAAAGATTTTTAAGACTCTTAAATAAATAAGAAAACCTCAAGCTCAAATGTTTCCATTTCCATTTCATTTTTCTCTCTGTCTTATCTTCCCAAAGAAAAGTTGTTCTAATGGTATAGGAAATGAAACCAACAAATAAAATCTACCAAACTCTTCAAGGAATGGAAACTTTCTCACTTATAAGCAATGCTATAAGTAAATATCAGCATAAAAATTTTATGATGTGACATATTATAAAATAGTAACTGTTCTAAAAATAGATAAGACACTAATAATATTTCTTTATAAAGAAAGATAACACCATCTTTTTGGCATATATAAGTTTATGTGCATATATATGTTTGTATATATATATGTAGTAACGTATAATAGTAGTGTATACACTATTCTCTCTCTCTCTCTCTCTCTCTCTCTCTCTCTCTCTCTCTCTCTCTCTGTGGGGGGGGGTGTTGAATTGTGGTCCCACACTCTAAATCCGTGAATGTGACCTTATTTGGGAAAAGGGTCTTTGATGATATAATTAAGTTAAAAATCTTAGGAGAAATCATCCAGAATTTAGGGTGAGCCTTAAATCCAATGACATCTATCTTTATAAGAGGAGAGCAGAGGGAAATTTGAGACACAAACGTGGCAAAAAGGCCACATAAGGACAGACTGGGAGATCAGAATGATACAAGTGACAGATCACCAAGGACTGCGGGCAGCCACCAGGAGCCAGGAGAGAGACGTGGAACCGATTCTCCTGCGGCGCACCCGGAAGGAACCAACCCTTCAGTACCTTGATTTTAGGTTTCTGGCTTCCAGGACTGTGAGAGAATAGAATACCTTCTGTTGTTTTATGCCACCCAGTTTGTAGCAATTTGTTACAGCAGCCCTGATAAACTTCTATACATATGAGAAAGAGAGAAAGCCTTGTATAGATAGATATTATTGGAAGCCAAATTGTTCCTGCCCTCTGTGTTTAGATGATCTATCATAAAACTAAGACACAGAATGCCCAATGCTGACTATTTCACTAGAAATATCATATCAAAATGTGTAGCTGAATTCCAGATCTCATTTTCCCATTCCATCACCTTTCTTTCTTCCTTCTTTCCTTCCTTCTCCACTTCTCTCCTGGGTCTCCAGACATTGCATTGCTCCCCAGCTAGCACACGCCCCCACCCTATCAGCTCCACACTGTTCTGGGTGGCATCTTAATTCCGAGTCCCTGCAGTGACAGATGCAGAGATCCACAGGTGTGGGGCTCTGCATTTCAATAGGGTTCTGTGCACGTGGGGATTTGCTTCCCCCCTTTCCTGATGGACTTTTAGCCTATCTGCCCTCAAGTGGTGGGATCTGAAACTACAACACCACATGGAGAAGTTACAGTGGGCATGTGGGCGGCACGCATACGTAGATGTCAATTATCTACATAGGCACGCATCCACGCTAGATGTCAGTTTTCGTAAGTGATCAATGGTATGCAAGTTGGAATTCTGAAAGAATGATGACAAAATACATAATTTGGGTTGCTACTGAAAAAGAATGTTGCACTATGTTTATGTTAACAACTCCAATCTCAAAATCTTTATCCAATCTAATAAAGATTTCTGTGATTTCATTTCAATTTCATGGTTCTAGTATATCTTAGTGTTTAGTCCAAACTGGGATTTTAATTTTCCCAAAGCTGCAATTCCAGTAGAAAATTATAACAGGTATTTAATAGAAGTGCAACCATAATTCATATATTTTTCTTTTTTAGGTACAAACTATCTTTTTATTCTTTGATAAAACATAAAATTATAACCATACTTTTAAAAGAATTCAAAGAATTGTTAGTATAAAACCATACTGTACTTTAACTTTAAAAAGATGTAACTGTTTTGTGAGATTTAAATAGTGACAATTTTATTAACTGAAAATTTTAAAAGATTCCTTTAGGTTGTGTCAGTTGTATAATAAGACAGATTTCACAAAGCATCATAGCTACATATAAGATTTCCAAAGGTGAAAAGTCATCTAACATTTGCCCTAATATATACACATTTTGCTAGTACAATGTTTATTTAATACAGTTCAAGAAATAGAACAGGGAGTACAGTCATTTAATGTATAGTATATACCATAAACTATCACATAAGCTTATTTATAAATACGATTTAAACTAAGCATATCTAGTTCACACATCGCTTTTTTAAAAAGTTTCAGTCTTCTGCCAAAAGAGTAAGGGACTAGGGTGGAGACTCAGCACATGTGAAATTAATAGTGAATTACAAATCACAGGCTTGATTTCAAACTGCCACTACCTGCTCAAAAATCTTTTTAGAGATTTAGTTTTGTGCTCTGTGAGATGAGAACGATACCTGCTTGATGACTGCGATCCTACGCACTGTTGGAGGAGCCTCCCGTCTGCATCAGACCCTGTGCTGGCGGTGCGGGGACGGACAGGACCCATGTGGTGTCTCAGCACCCAACTGCCCTAACTGGGGACCCAACAGTGACACTCGTGGTTGCTGTGCTGCGGTGAGGCTGAACCGAGAAAGTGTGCATGAACGCACTTTACGCAGCCTGTTAGCATCACACTAACGGAAATGCTAGGTGTTCAGGGACTGATTATGG
>PVKU01001440.1:239245-301560 GCA_004027475.1 Anoura caudifer
AGAGAGAGAGAGAGAGAGAGAGAGAGAGAGAGAGAGATCGGTTGCCAGACTTCATGGGTACCCAACCGTGATCCTACACTTAGGGACGCTGGGTTGCAGGTGCCTGCGCCCACGCAGACAGGGGATCAACCTACAACCTAGGTATATACCGTGACTGGGAATCAAACCGCAACCTTTCAGTTACTAGAGGACGCTCCGACTGAGACACACCAGCCAGGGCTAATTTCTTAAGTAAATGTATTGAATTGTTTCCCGTGCTGAAGATTATGTTATCTATCGACGTCAATACCATAGACTGTTGTGGCCATTTCTCTCTCTTCCTTAAATAAGATCCTCCAGAATGGCACAAAGTAAAAAGAAGAAGTAGAAGAAAAATTGGACAATGGTCTGTTTTGTCACCTTGAGTGAATTCGAAAGAGAGAAGAAACATGAGTCACATCATTGCTGCTCTCTCTGGCTTTATTTTTCTTTGGCCCTTCATCAGCTGCTTCCAGAGCTCAGAGCTGGCACGGATGAGATGACCTGCTCAGTGGCCTCGGCCAGAGGAGCCTTTCAGGTGTCTCCCCATGGTCGCTCTTGTCCTTTGTCACTCCTCTTGACGATAAATCAAATTCCCAGGAGCTATCAGAGTGTATTTTGCAAGGAAATCATTATCAGTAAAACAATAATGATTAATAATAATAACCATCCCCCATTTGTAATTCTTTCTTTTTGTTTTTACTGTAATAGCAACTATTGACTGGAAAACAATAAGAGCTATGTTTGGTCAACATCTTAAGAAACTTGAATATTTTAATTGATCTTTTAGAAAGAATTTCTTCTACAAGTTCAGATTCCAGCTGCTATTCTTGGCAAATGATTTTTTTCTGAGGGTCATCAAACTCTGTGTGAAATGGGAGCAGTGATAGCTTTTTCAAAAGGCTGTTGCGAAAAATAAATGAGAAAATGGGTGTAAAAGCATTTTGGGTATAATCAAGTGTTATACAAATATGCTCTCCTCTGCCTGTTAACACCACTAACCACTCTCCCATCCTTTCTTCTCCCTGCCAATGCCAGTGGACTGTTCTATACCCCAGACCAAGCGCTTTGGGAAGCATCCATGGTTAGGGCTAGGATTTTGCCCTTTCTTCCCAACTTTGCTGAGAAAATTGAAGCCATCAGAAGGAAAATTTCTTAGACTTCACCACATTGGCCACCGACTGGCATCTGTAGCCACACACTCTGCTTCCTGCTGTGACCACAGACTGAACCATCTCTGCTTCTGTCCAAAGCCATACCCTTTGCTTGTGCCTAGATCTGACCCCTCCCATGTTGTCCCCAGCGACAGTCTAGGAATCCACCCTCTTTTCATCAGTGTTTCATTTTCTACTCAATTATTCCCAATCAGCGAGCAAACAGCCAGATGTAAGTTCTCTCATAAAACTATACCATTCTCTTGATCTTTCCTGCCCTTAGCAGCCACCCCATTTCTCTGCTCTGCTGGAGGCAAAACTCTTTGGGGAAAGTCTGTTTTTATTTTCTCCAATCACTTTCCTCCTGTTCTCTCTTTCACTCCAATCTAACATTCATCTAGTGAAACTGCTCTAGTTAAAGGTCATGTTGCTAATCTGGTGGTCAGTTCTTGGCTCCCTTCACTGTGAACTGTTCGTGACATTGGACACAATTGATCACTCCCTCTTCTTACAACACTTCCTTCCCTTGGTTTTCTGTACATTGTACAGGTGTTCCTTCTACTCTGCTAGTTTTTTGCCGTCTCACTCACCTTTGCTGGTTCTTTTCCCCAGACCTCCTACAAGGCTGGGCCACTGACACTTGGACTCATCTCTTTCCCACTTTTTTTGGTCTTTCCAATTTCATGGCTTTAACTACCACCAACGGCTTCCAAATTTCTATTTCCATTCTGCACTTTTCTCCAGAATGACAAATCCAACTGCCCCTTGACATTCCCTCTAGGCCATAAAATAGACATCTGCAACTCCATAGGTCCAATTCAAAACTCGTGATTGCCTCCTGCCCCAAATCTGTTCCGTCAGCAGCCTAAATTTCAATGGCATCTCCATTTTTCCAGTTGTTCAGGCCCCAAACCTTGAAGTCCTCCTTCCTTTCCTTCTCACTCATGCTTTACTTTCAGCAAAACAGGAAATCCTTTCAGATCTAGCTCCCAAATACTTCTAGAATTTAGTCACTCTTCACCCTTGCTCTGCCACCATGCTGATTTGAACCAACATTACTTCTTGCCTAATTTGCTGTAATAATATCCTACCTGGTCTCATTTCTTTTCCCCTTGGTCTCTTGCAGTGAATTCCAAACACAGAAGGCAAAGTGATCTTGTTCAACACAAGTCAGTTCCTGTCAATCTCACGCTTCCAACCATGCAATGGCTCCCCATTTTTTATGAAGGTCAAGCTCCTCACAATGGCCCCTGAGACCTATATAACCTGGCATTGCAGCTACTCTCTTAACTCTCCCCTGACCTTGCTTACTCGGCTCTAGTCGTACTGATTTTCTTGCAGGTCTTGGTTATGCCAGGAAGCATCTCAATTTAGAAGTGGGTTGTTCTCTCCACATGGTTTACTTTTCTCCCAGATAAGATTAACTTCACATCTCCTTTCAAACTTTGCTCAGATACCCCCTTGCTGATGATGCCTGTCGTGATAACTACTCCGATGACTGCCCACTCCACCCTCTTTGCCTTCATCTACTTTCTTTTCCTTTTTTAATTGTACTTTTCATCTTATAACATGCAATATTGGTTGTGGATTTATTATGCTTATTGTGTACGGACTATTTTCCCCTGTTTGAATATAAACATGATGTATGGTAGGGTAGAATCTTTGTCTGGTTTGTTCACTACTGTGTATAAAAGATCTTGGAAAAGTGCCTGACACATAGTAAGCACACAATAATTATTTTTGCATAAAGAGAAGGAAAGAGGGTTTGTTATAACAATCTACTCTGTATATGAAATGGACTTCAACAGTTGTTCTCAACCACTTAGTTGTTAATTCCGTTAAGGACATGTGTTTTCATCTTTGTATTCCCCTGAGTAAACGGTGGAGTAAAACAAGAAAGGAAGGAAAATGAATGTCTTTACTAATTACATAGTTGTTCTTTACTCACTATTTGGATGCTTCTAGAAGAATTAGGGGATTGTATTAACACAGCCCTTGAAGGAATAAAATTTAGACATAGTCAAATAACACTACAGGATACATTTGTTAAAGCAAAGGTAAGACAACATTGAAAATACTGAGGCATTTTTCATAATTATAAAACATTAGATTTACATTAAAATTTTCATCAATATTAATAAAATAATTCAGTAACTATAGGCGAAATTTTACACAAGATGGTCATTAATTTTTACAGATATCATCTCACAATGACCTTGGAAAACTTGGTTTCCATTGTTATTGGGCAAAGTTTTATAATGCAAAAGTATTATGCTATATGTCAAGTTAACTTTCGATTAAGGTTAATATTACTGAAATAACTACATCTGTTTTCCTCTCACTGTGAAGTTTATCACCTAATAAAAATGCTAAAGTTACCAAGGAAAGATGTTTAATTTGTTCTCACTGCTCAGTTGTGTGTTGCATCCTATTCTGTAGTAAATGGCATAATGTCCCAAGTGGGCTGCCATACTGTCAGATACATTATTTATACATAACATTACTGGCTAATCAATGAACAACAAATGCAGTAGCCGTTTCCTTTCTTCTTTATTTTTAAAATGATACCAGGATGAAATACAGAGAAAATATTCATTTTATGATACTAAATAATCTTGGATGATTAAAAAAGTGAAGTCTACAAATAAGAACATAATAATTAAACCATATGCCCCAAGGCACTCCAATGAAAAATAACAAATAACTAGTCAAATCTAAATCTGATTGCTTCTTTTTCTAGCAAAACATAGAGGACACTTTTTACTACAGGTTGTAAATTACTGAAAAAAAAATATTTTCCCCCAAAGAGATGTATAAAATTTATTTTAAAAAGTAAATTAAAAAGCCGTAAATAGTCCAGTTAGAACTTGAAATTGTGTGGCAAACTGTGTGTGACATGATGTCAAACAAAGGAGTAATAGGTATGCATGTCTAAAACATCTTTCAAATGTTATCGATAGTTTGACAATGAACCCAAATGTATTAAACTTCATCCAGATACAAACAGAACTTTAGCTCTTTTTGTAGTTCCTTCCACACTCACATTTTGTAATAAATGAAGCAGCACAATTGGGATAAATTTGCCTCATGTTGAGGTATTTTTCTCTTCTACTAGAAATAGAGTTAGAACGTAAAAGTTTTTCATGGGAGAGGTTATAATAGATTGTTTAGCTTTAAAAAATCTGTTTATTCATGGAGGGATCAATATAAAATGAATAGTAAAAACTAAATTATATAATGTAAAAATAGCAATTATTTAACTAGAAAAGTGATGATATATTGTTTGAGCTATGTAAAAACAAGCATATTAATAGATATCCAGCTGGAATCTCATAGGGCAGGTAAACTTCTAAACTGATAAAAGTCTTAAAACGTCCAATTTCCAAGAGGAAGCCATATGCCACACCAGGACATTTGACAATAATAAAAAAGACAAAAAAAAATGCATATGTTATCACTGATAACCAGCATTTATCAAGCCCCATTATGTGCGAGGTATTGAAGTCATATATGTGCATCCTCTTAAAGTGAATTTCGAGTCTCCAGATTTAATTAGTTATAATTACCAAAAGCATAAACATTTTTTCTATGAAAATTATCATAGCATTTAGAAGCCCATGCTAAAAATAATATTTAAAATAAAGAAGAAAAAAGGAAGGAAAAAGAAAGATGGTTTGTTTTTACTTTAGCTCATTCTGTTGTTTTTATTAATAGAGGTTTTAGATCAATACCAAATATTCTTTTCTGTTCCAGTGATTGAATATGAATACATTATGTGCATACAAAAATAGTGATAATCTAAGTTGATACAATAGTTCATTTTGCATTAGTGTCCTAGATGGGACAATGTTAAGAAGCAATTTAAATGAAATTCATTTAAATGTCAGCTCTCATGCTTGCGATTTTTCTATAATTGGTTATTTAATTAAAATAATTCTCATAGTCATTAATTTAGACTAAAACTTGCTGTGCACTGACATGTTTTAATTACATGGTATTAACAAAATTGATATGCTTTAAAAAAGCATGGTTAAATTTTAAACAAGAATAAATTAGAAATCTCATAGATCATCCTACTTAGTGCATTTATGAGAAAGTCGGTCATTTTAAGTGTTTACTGCAAACAAAGTCACACCATTATTGTGCACATGTTGCAGTTTATACTCCGTATCCTTTAGAAAGATTTTATACACATGCAAGTCCCCCATTCTTGAATGTCTTTAACAACATATAAACTAAATTAATATTAACAGAAAGCCACAAAATGACCCACAGATAGAAGAAGAGTTAATGCTTATTTGATACAGAAGCTTATGCAGACTTTAGATACATAAGAAGATAACTTCAAATTTACATTAGAAGATTAAAAATGAGTGTTTTGTTATAACCATTTTTGTATTCCCCCTTGCAGAGATAACAGGAAATAAATATATTAATTCAGTTTTACTTTAAAAAAATAGTTTTATATCACATTTGTGAGGTAACATTTGTGACCAGTCATATTCTCATTTCAATCTTTGTCAAAGGACTAGATAAATATTTTACCCTTTTCAAATTGCAATTACAATCTTTGTCAGAAGTATGAGAAATCAGAATTTTAGTGTTTTCTATGAATTAGAGGACTTCTATATTGCTTTGACCTTTTTAATATTCTGTAATTTAATTGGGAGGACAGTCTACTTTTACCCAGGATTGCCAGTCTTCCTATTTAATAAACTTCTTGACACAAGGCACCGTTTTCATGGCTGCGCCTTCCTTGTTCCATGAGTAGGAGCTTTTGGATTGGTTAAAGCATCACCTTTGCCAATTAATACTTTTCCATTTTCTCTTGGTTGGTAGTGATTTAAAAATTTTGTGTGGCCAGCTAGGTTCCCTTACTTCATTTACATTTTGAATGCATGACAGTGGAAGAATCACATTTCCAATGCAGTTCCTTCACCCCCACTGAGCTTCCGTTTAGGACCATGAATAGAGAAACCCACTGTGATACCCAGTGTGTAATATAAAGGAAGAGGGGAGGTATTTGCTTATACCTTATTTCAGCCCATGTTTGTATAATTTTTTTCTAATTAAATTCACTGGGGTGACATTAGTTAACAATATTACATAACTTTCAAGTGTACAAGTCTATGATGCATCATCTGCATATTGCATTGTGTGCTCACCACTCAAAATCTAGTCTCCTTCCATCACCATATATTTGATCCCCTTTACCCCTTTAATCCCCTCCCTTCTCCTCTTATAATCACCATACTATTTTGTGTCTATGGGTTTGTTTGTTGCTATCTGTTTTATGTCCTGCCTATGAGTGAATGCATATGGTTCTTGTCCTTTTCCATCTGACTTATGTTGCTTAGCATCATTCTTTCAAGATCTATCCATGCTGTCACAAATGGCAATACTTCATCTTTTCTTATAGCTAATAGTATACCATTGTATATAAGTACCACATCTTCTTTACCCAATCATTCATCGAAGGACATGTAGATTGTTTCCATGCCTTGGCCAATGTGAATAATGCTGCAATAAACATAGGGGTACATATAGATATCTAGAGAAAGGATAGCTAGGTCATATGGTAGCTCTATCTTAATTTTTTATGAACCTCCATACTCTTTTCCATGGTGATTGCACCAGATTATATTCCCACCAGCAGTGTATGAGTGTTCCTTGTCTCAACATCTTCTCCAACACTTGTTATTTCTCATCTTATCGACTACATATCTTTAAATGCTGGCTCCAATTGAGCTACCTCTGTTATTTTGGATCATGTTTACTGGTTGAGCATAGTGTTGGTGGTCCTGAAGATATGGGAGGAAAAAAGCTAGCAACTACTCACTGTTTTTGCTTTTTGTAACTTAATTTCTATTTGGATTCATCTAAGGAGGCAGAAAATAGTTTATAGAACTCATTCTGATTCCCCTCTTCATTCTCAGTTTCTTGTTCTTTATTTTAAAAAATCTAAAAAAAAATCTGATTCTAAAAATATTGTAAATGGCTTGGTAAAAAGAGAAAAGGATCATCTTAGTTTTCGTAACACACAGTTTTAGGGTTAGAGAAGTAACAGTAAGTTTACTTTCCCCATATTTCTCTATTTCTACCATGAAGTGAATTGATTCAGTTTTCAATATGATGAAAAATACCAAATTAAGCTGCTGCTGCTGCTAAATTATTAATTCATTGATGTGCATCTGAAAAGTGTCTGACTTTGAGTAGCTGCTCAGTAAATATTGGTTGAATGAAAGCATCAATGACTGAATATAATGATATTGAACACAAAATGCCAATTAGGTCTTTTAACATAGATGGAAGAATACAGTTATTTTCAAAGTCAGAAACCAGCAGATGTATAGAGAAGTCCACAAAAACTTAATTTTTATAGATTTGCTTTTCCTAATTCACTGTGTGGAGATTCTATAATTGAGGTGTCCTGACTCACTGCTCAAACATTTCCTCCCCAGGTCTTTTTTGGTTCCCTAACTGGGCTGTTAAAATGTAAAACACACACACACACACACACACAAACACACACACACACACACACACACACACACACAACCACCTGATTAATCTGTTTTGTAATTCAAGCTTTTAGCACAACTGGATCTCTTAAAGCTTGGCATACAGATCATTTTAGTAGTTTCTTATCCTAAAATTTGCAATATCTTCATTCAAGTGAGGATCAGGAATGCATTTTTATCTTGCCAATCTCTGAGAACTAAAATTCATAAGAAGTTTCAAAATGGCAGAAATCTGAATCCTTTCTGTGACATCTCTGTGTTCAATGGCTTTTAGCAAATTATTTCTTTGGAAGTTTCTTTACCTTAAAAACTGTTATCTATTAAAACCTATCTTTTAAGATCAATACTTGGTTATTATTATTATCCTCATATCTTCCATCTTCACTAAAATTCTTTTTGCCATCCTGGTGCTTTCCCTATCTGCCTTTTTATTTTTATTTTTTATTTTATTTCGTCTAAGAGTAAAAACACCCAGTGGAGTGGGCTGCCCAGTTGACACGGCCAGTATTCCAAGACAAGCCCAGACAACACTGATGGTACTGTCATGTTGATATGAGACACCCTTGTGAGCCACGATTAAACACATTGCCTGGAGACCAACCCATGCACAAGAAACAATATTTTTTTCAAAGAAGAACAAATGTTTGAATTGTGAGTCCCTGGTTTTGACTAGTTAGTGGTGATGAACAGGTATGAGAATGATAAAGAACACTAAAAATCATTGAGAAGATCACACATCATGGTAGAATCTGAGTATCGGGATCATGCCAGGTGGCTCTAAAATGTGAAGAAGAAATAGTAAAGAGTACATGAGAACATAAAAAAGTAGTATATGACACACGGTGTCTGCAGGAATATTTTAGAGGGAAAAAAATGAAACATTTTTCTCAAGTTCAAAAAATCACACAGAAAAGACACCCACAATTTAGCCAGATGTTTAGAACTATTGTTGAGAGAATACCACAATGTATACCTAACTTTATCCAATATTTTGTGGTGGAAATGTACACCAAATTCAAAATGAAACTAACATTTAATCCAGTTCCACATCACCTTATACAATAGTTGTGGCCTTATTGATAAACTTTAGGACCTTGAATCTTACTGTAAAAATGTCATAATCATCTGTACATTTGATACTATGTGAACAATTCCTCCTAATTTATGTTTGGTAATAAAATAATGTTCTTGATTTCATAAAGTTCATAAGATGATTAAATTTAGTGCTAGTTTATGTCAATTAGAGTTGGATTGTAATATGGATTCGAGGACCTACCTTTAAAAAAAAAATCCTCACCTGAGGACATGATGATTCATTTTAGAGAGAAAGGAGAGGGAGAGAGGGAGTGAGAAAGAGGGGAAGAGAGAGAGAGAGAGAGAGAGAGAGAGATCAGTTGTCTCCTATACAAGCCCTGACCAGGGACTGAATCCATAACTTAGGTGTTTGCCCTGACCAAGCATGGAACCCACAATCTTTTGGTGTATGGGAGGATGCTCCAACCAACTGAGCCATCTGGCCAGGGACCAAAGGCCTACAATTTTTATTGTCCCATTCAGTGTTCTTTTACCTACTTTCCTCTTCCCTTTTATAAATGGTAAAAAGAGACAGAATAAAATGAGGTAATGTAATTAACTGTAGTAGCTTTTCCTAACAAGTTCTGGATATTCTCACTATATTGAAGGATGTCAAAATCAGGACCATTATATGGACAAGATTCAGTAATGCCTGTTAAATATCTAATATTCAATATCCCACATAAGTGACTTTTTAAAATAACCATGGATAACCATGAAACATAGAGAGCTTCTGGAAATGAACCCAAATGGTAAACAATCTAAAGGAAAAATGAGCAAAGAATAAGAACAGATTTACCAGTTTTAATAAACATCAGAAAAATGTTCAGTCTCACTAGTAATCTGAGAAATTCAAAGTACTGAAATAATAGTTGCTGATCCATCAAGTAGCAGAAATCAAAAATACAAATACCCATATTTGGTGAGGCTAAGGGCAAACAGGCCCTCTCTTATGTTTCATCAGCACTATAGATCAAAAATTTTAAATATGGATGTGTAACAGCAGAAAATTGCAATGTTGGATATCATAACCCACCCCTCCATTCCTTTCACATTATTTCTGTAAATGCTGACTCAGACTAATATGAAGCTTGTTCATGAACAACACGTTTGTATAAGAGTCCTAGGAAATAACTTCAAAAGACATAGACGCTGACCTTCCAGCATCCCGGCTCTGGGAGCCTTGCTGACCTTCATCCATGGAGCCAGGGTGAGTGAAGCCAGGATGGCTGAACCAGGATGACACATGCTGGGCCATCACTTGCTTTATGGGAATGGACTGTGCTCGTTGGCACATAGAGAACTTTTCAACCCCCTCCCTTGATCTCTTTGTTCTACTTCCCCTCTCCCTCCTTATAAAAACCTCTGCCCCCACTGAGATATGGAGCTGAGCTTCAAGATGTGAGTCTCCCAACTTCCTGGGAGACAGGCTTCAAGACAAGAGTCCATCAGATATATAACTTATTTTAGAAGGAGTTTTGGAAGGGACAATTAACTGTATAAGAAGCCATTCTGTGGCCTACATATCAAACACCAAAGAAGCCAGAGCATCTTAGAAGTATTTTCAGTTTGTCATGTTGTTATTTTATTAGTTCCCAGATTAGTAAAAAAAAAGCAAAGAAAATAACCATAAAATATTAGAACTACATGAAACATAATTAAAGCTTAAGAAAATATGATACCTATGTTATGTCCTTCTTCTCTTATTTTCAAAACAATGAGATTCATATCTAGGGTAATTTTAGTTTTATGTAACCTAGTGAATTAAAAAACTGGAAATATCCAAGTTCCATCTCATAGAAGAAAATGCTACTTTTCAATAAAATTAAAAATAGCCTTCTGCCCTGGCTGGGGTGGCTCAGTTGTTCGGGCGTTGTTGCCAAAGCAAGAGTTTGCCAGTTCAATACGTGGTCAGGGCAAAACACGGGACTGTGTGTTCAGTCCCCAGTCCAGGTGTGTATGGGAGGCAGTCGATTGATGTTTCTCTCTGACATCAATGTTTCTCTCCTTTTCTCTCTCCCTCCCTTACCCTCTCCCTAAAAGTAAATAAATAAAATCTTAAAAAATAAAATAATCCTCAAATCTTTGTCATCTTCCTTCTATAGTCTCTTTTAAATACAGAGAAAAAGGAAAAGACATTTTGCACAGAAAGGAATATATATCAGTGATATGTACACATCTTAATACATTGTAATACATGTCTAAGTGGCTTCCTTTTGCCAAGCTATGTTCTAAGCTTTACTGTACTTAATTTTTAAAACATGCTAATCACTTTGATTTGATTATTAGCCAATTAGTAAATAAAAAGAGAAATGAAAACATATATTACCATGCTAAGATTTCACAGATACTAAAACACAGAATTAGGATTCAGATTTGTCAGTCTGCCACCAAACAGAATTAATTCCATCATCACACTGATAGATGAAAAGGGACTTATTTTTTCTTAGACAAAAAAGGAGGAATTCTCTGATGACAAGAAGCCACCTATGAATTAAAAAAAATATCTGGTACAGGCTTTCTAAACAGAGAGGATAGAAAGTATCTAAGGCAAAAATGAGCAAGTATTTTCTAGAGACAGCAGTAAGAAAAACTGTGCCTGGCTGGATCAGAGAGCAAGTGGTATGAAGTTGAAGAGACCTTGGTCAGTGTTTTGTAATTTATCCCATGCGCTGTAATACACCTTCAGAGTTAGGATATACATTTCTCTTTAACATGTTTTGTGGTGGGGGCTCCACCTACAATCCCCCCCACCCACACACACACAGCTGCCATGGATGAGAATAAGTCTACCAGGACACAATCTGCTTGGGGAGGAAAGGTGGCCATTCTCTCAAAGGGGAATGGCAAGGAGCCTGTTCCTCAATGGGCTTTTATTGGGTTCAATTTGCGTAGGAATACAGTTAAAGCTCATCAATTATTGTTAGGCAGTATTGATCAAACAATACATAAAATTCAAAGAACTATGAGGGCTTATTCTGAGTCAGGGTCAGATGGCTAAAGGGCCATAAAACTTTGGAGAAACAAACTCATTCTATGCTTGGACCCTTATCATTTAAATTGAGGGTATTAGCAAAGCAGGTTTCACAGGATTTTATGCATTCTTTCTTAGGCCTGATCACCCCCCAGGGAACCCACCCTTTCCAGCATAGGGCCACACCTACCTCCAGCATTGTTTCAGGCTTAAATCAGGCAGGCGAAGTAAGGCAGCCAAGAGATTAGGAGACTTCTTGCAGACAGAATGAGGACTCAGGCTATGTCAAAGCTGAGGGGCATCCCCTTTCTCTATAACCCCGCAAGCCCTTCCCTGAGGGCCGCTTCACAAACACGCCTGTCTTAGGTCATCCCTCCTTTGAGAAATCTCACCCATCATCGGCTAACCAGTCATCCACCTGGGACCAAGCAGGTAAATTAAAAGGGGGCAGAGGCAGTATTCCTATCAGGAAGTTAAGCTTTGTCTCCTTAGTGGCTTATGGTCCCAAGGTCTTTTTACTCATCTTTAGCTGTGAGGGGTTACAGTTTCTGAAACCAGACAGGGTGCTTCCCAACAGTGTTTGAATGCTCTGTGTTCACAGTTACAACATCTGGTACAGGAAGATATAATAGTAATCCTCTCAAAGATTTCTAATAAGATTAGTTGAACTAGTACTATGACAGATTGTGATCATATTAAATGCTTGATAAATATTAGCAATGATTATTACTTTTTAATTTAGATAAGGCTCTGAGTAAATGCTATTCCATTTCTAATTCGAAAATTTGGTGTTTATTTCCATAAAATGAAAATGAAAATAAATGCTAGCAAAACAAAAACAAGAAGTATATAGCCCAAATTAATGGTATATGAAAGGTTAAAAATGCATAATCTAGCAAATTTAAGAAATACAACTTAAGGAAAAAATAGACAGTTATTTAAAATAAACAACTATAAACAAGGAAGCAGCAAACATGAACACAAAGTATATTCTAAGTGATTAAATGAAAGTACATCAAATTGTAATTTTAACTATAATTAGAAACACATAGATATCAAAAATAAAATCATTATGTTAGAAATTAATTGCTGCTTTAGAAATTTTAAGTAACCCAGAATACATAAATATATAGATGTTGAAAATAATATTAATTTGAATTTTGTAAATTAATAATATTTATTATATTAAATAAAAACAAAGGCAAAATCACAAAAAGCAATATCAGAAGTCATACTGAACAATAGAAAAATATTTGTAATTCTTGTTATAGACAACATTGGGACACAGCCTCATACAAACCACGTTGCCTGGTGGGGCCCAGTATACTTAAATAAAGTCCTTCCAATAGGCACATCAAAAACAAAAGTATTTTTTCATCAAGGGTTGAGTGTAGTTCTAGAGTTGTATATTATATATGAAACTTTTAATCAGATTATATGCTTACTTCTATTTTATTTTTTCACTTCAGAATGAAAGCTTTTATATTCACACTACTTTTTCATAGAAACAGTTTTTCAAATACTTTACAGAATATAAGGAAGAGCTCACACATCATCTAGGTTTCCCTTATTCTTTATAATGAACAGTTGTGTTTAAAAGAAGAAATGCACAAAATGTTCCTATAAAAGAAAATAAAAATGCAAAACCAAGTACCCTGTTACGTGAGAGTTCTCTCACTGAAGACTTGGAGACTCTGAGAGGTCTCATGCCAGCCCATCAGCCAGGACAAACCTCCTCCAGAGCCCTTCCCTTCACAGTTTACTCCCCTCTCACTTCCCAAAGGCAGTCATCTCCAATTAGTCCTGACTTTGCCCGAACATGCACCAGGCTGATTCAAGCCACTTTGTAGTGTAAGAAGATGCTGTGCTTCTCAACCAGGGTTACCCACCTTCTACAATGTCAGCCTAGGCAATCCACCTCCTGGGCACATCTCCTCTGCAACAGCCCCAGCAAAGAAATGTCCCACCTTTGCTTATGACAGGTCAGTGACAAAGATACCCCTCCTGAAGAAGGTTATCTCTCATTGCTAGCAAGTTCTTGGCCACACCGTAGGGCACCCCAAGTATGACTATTTTCTATGGGCCTGACCATGCTGAGGGCAGAGGTGTCTGTTTCCTTCTCTGAGGAGAACCAAATCATCTTTTACCATCACCTTGTCACTGTGTTGACCGTTATTTTCACTTGTGTGACTTCTGTAGCCAACCTTGCCCTTTCATGGTGGTAGCATTGTCATTATTTTCCTTTTGGAGGGGGAGAGGAGGGTGTTGATTGGGTTGTCATTTTGCCTTATGTCATTGTGTCATAGATTTGTTTTCAATGATGTATTAAAATGGGCCCATCATTCCCACTCTGTGAGGACACTCAGGACCCTCACTTTGACTTGGAGTTCCTTGACCATCTCTGCCAGTGTCACTTTGAAATGTAATGAGCTTGCCATTACATCGTATCAGCTATAAATCCATAGCCTCAGCATGAAGCCCTACCACTGAGCAGAACAACTACCTCTCTGCTACCTGTGCAATCTGGGGCTGGCCATTGAACCTGTTGGTTCTTTTCATCCTCTGTTCTAAAAACTGAGAGTTCTGAATCAACATTTGAGGTAGAAAAAGGTCAAGAAGAGCTTGTCTTTGCTTTTACTCTCCCCAATTGGAATGTCTTCCCTATTCTCTCCATGCATCCAAAACTCACTTGTCCACCACAAAGGAGCTTTTCTTGATTCCCCAGTCCACACAAATCACTGCCTGTCCAAATGTTGGATACTCGGGGTCAGTGCCATATACCTAGCTGTCTTAGCAAATCTTGCTTCCTACAGGAATCCAAGAAGGGGGTTTCTCTTGCTTTCCTGTGGTCCCTAGGGCTGTGTCAGTCCACAGGTGTGCTCCACAGGGAGTGGCTGCTTGACTAGGGCATGGGTGGGGATGGCCAGGTGTGAGGGCACAGGTGGGGTGCCTCCCTGCCCCCAGCCTGCTCTCCACAAAACCTGGAAAGCATTGAGTCACAGACTCCATTGTGACGACCTCACTGAGTATTGATGACCTCACGGTTTCCATGGCAGGTAACTGCATAAATGTGGGGTTCTAGGGCACCTTCTTCTCAGTTCTCTACCAGACACTGGTCGGTTTGGTTGAGAAAGATCATGAGCAGTTGGTACTTGAAACTCCACTGTAATTTGCCAGCTATCCCTTTGGAGAGCAGCAGAGCAGGTGGGCCTGGCCTGGGCATCTGCACAGGCAGCACTGGAGTACACCCAGCCTCACCTGGCTGCCACATGATCCTCTTGGGCTTGGCCATCACCCCTGAGAACTACTCTATTGGTAATACCAGTGGCCTGGGGCTCCTCAGGGACCCATAGTGTTTCTGCTCACTGCTGAGGGCAAGTGCAATGTCATTCCTGGGCAATTGATTAGAAAGTTCTCATCTTTATCAATATAACCTTCCTTTCTGGGCTATAAGATACTTCCATTTAGACCCATTACTGATTTTTCTCTTAGCAAATGTCAAGTGCATTTCTGTTTGCGAACGATAAATGGAGAAGTGACAAAAAATTGTTAAGCACTGCTCGTGAAGCTGTCCTGCAAACCCAGTCCCACTCGCTGTGCTGTCATGTAGACGTCCACAGGGGTCCTCTCACACACATCCACACTGGGCTGCTGAGTCCTGGGGGAAGGGTGGGCTCAGTGCATGGGAAGAAGGAAGGAGCCAAAGAGGGTGATGAAGTGATTCTGAGACTGGAGGGCTGAGGAAATCACATCCCGGAGGGTTCGGCTGATAATAAGCCTAGGCCTGGTACCCAGAATCGAGTTCTAAATCTCCTGGTCACTCTGCCTCAGCATTTGGACATTTTCTGAGCTAGATAAAAATACCAGGGAACTGGAGTTCAGTGCGATGAAACAAACAGGCATGAATCGGGCCTGAGAGGAGTTGCCAAGGTGGAGGGGTTCTGAAGCCAATTTATAGTAAAAATTATTTTTTGCAAAACTTGGAAGGTATTTCTCAAAGCCTCAGAGGTGACAAGCTGTAAGGAAACTTGTTTCTATTGTGGGAGAGATTAGGGAGACTCCTGATCACAATTATTTTCGAGTTCTGTTTCCCAGGGAACGGGGAGATGCTCTGGTCTCCTGCTGCTGCCCCGGGGCCCACACAACTCCTTTTGCAGCCCACACCTCTTCTCTCAGGGGCTCATAGAGGGGCTGTGTGCTGGATGCCAAGCAGATTAGAAGGCTGCCACAAGAACCTGGGAGAGAGGATATGTCCTGGAAGGACTATGTCCAGCGTATGTCACTGATCACTTCCGATTTTCTTTCCAGCAGCTGTGACTCCTATCTATCCCCCCACATTTGGTGGCTACCAGGGCCCCTACTGGCTGGTTGGTGGCTACCGGCCCAATGGGGATGCTGCATTCACCACCCCAGCTAAAGCTAACTCACAGAAGCCTGCCCCCAAACAGGCACATAAAAGACATCATCCTGAGGAGAAATCTGTCAGAATTCGGCGACGGAAGCCGGATGGCTGCTCCAGCCTGAAAATTCCTCGACTGGAACATTTTGAAAACAGGCCAATACCACAGACGTTCACCCCAACAGTGGCTGGAGCGGAGAAGCCAGTCAGGAGATGAAGAGCCAAGAGACATCATCTTGAAGCAAGCTGTGACGAAGACCTGGGCTGTTCCCGCTCCAAAATCCCATGATTAGAGCTTTTTGACAACATATTGATACAACAGACTCTCACCCCAGCCAATGTGGGAGTGGAGGAACCCATCTTGAGATGAGGAGCCAAGAGACACCATCCTGACGAAAATTGCGATGAAGATCTGGGCTGTCCCAGCAACAAAATCCCATGACTAGAACTTTATGACAACGGGCTGACACCAGAGACTGTCACACCAACAGTCTGTAGACACATACTCAAAAGACCATCATTCTGGGGCAAATTTTGATTTGAGGATGAGTATGGAGAACATCTGAAGACATGTTCTGCAGCATCAAGCTCTGCAGCATCAAGCTCTGCAGCCTCAGAGTGTGTGCAGTGCAGCAATGACTCAGGGAAATGACACAGCCCCGCAGCGTGCACGGTACAGGCTGGCAGACAACACGTGCGCATCTGAAGGCCATGTCCCCCTCTCAGGGCACGCGCAGGACAGCAACAGAAACCAAAAGCAGCATAACGGCAGATGGCTTCAGACCTAGGAAGAGGCATCCAGAGAGCAGGTCACCTTGTATCCTAGACCTTTTGCCTTGGGAGAGAAAGAGCTCCACTGTGAGTCCACCCCTCTGATTCTGCCTTACAGGACACGGTTGCCTCCCAGACCCACACCTGAGAACCTTGGGACTCAGGTTCATTATCCCCAATTTTCTTGTATGATGCTATTGCTGATTGCTTCTGAGCGATTATTACTGTTATGAGGTTAGTATGGATTTAGATTGAATATTCAGTAATAAAATCTGAATGAATGGCATAGTCACTGTGTCGATTCAGTTATTCCTCAGTGCCAATGTCACCAGTTGGGATGCTCCAGCCCCAAAATTCAGTGATTGGAGCATGATGGCGAGAGGCTGACACCACGGAATCTCACCCTGGCAAAGGTGGAAGCAGAGAAGCCAGTCCCCTGATGAGCACTCAAGAGACATCATCCTGGGGAAACTTCTGACAAAGACCTCGCTGCCCCAGCCCCAAAATTCAACAGTTGGAGCATGGTGGGAAGGGGATGAGCACCTAGAAGCTTGCTGGCGGAGGCACTCTGCAGAGAAGACAAACATTTAATGGCCTAAGAGAGCTAAAGGCTCTTCCTTCACTGGCAACCCCCCCCCCGCCCCGCCTCCAGTCCACCACGGGCGATTACAATTTGAGGCATCCTGTCCGAGCCTTCCTCAGCCAGGAGCCACCTCCTGCACTAAACAGCCTCAGCAAGGAGCCTCAGAACCTGCGCTTCCCCATGGGTGGCTGCTCTGAGCATCCTGGGCTGAAGCTGGCCTGGCAGAAAGTCTGAGGGTCCTCTGCTCAGTCCTCTAAAGTCCCTTCCTGAGCAGAAGAAAGTAAAGTCCGTACTTTGTGAGCCAAGTAGGATCTAGCAGCAAAGAGAGGGTGCAACGTGGCCTTAGCAGAGGCCCACCCAGTCTTCCAGACGGACCCCTGTCCTGAGTCATTGCCAGCAGCACCAACCCAAACTAGGAGGGTTTTTGAAACTGAAAGAAGCAGTCTGTGGTAACCCAGGCAGCTTTAGTCTGGGGTCTACAGGCAGAATAGGGAGACTTAGGATGTCCTGCTCCCTGGGAAGTGTTGTCAATCAGTAACCCCCTTTGCCCCCAGGGCTCACCTGCTTTCTTATTCCCAGCCTATCTGTCCTCAGTGGGTCCCCTTCCTGATCAGTAAATATAATTTTCTGTTAAAAACAGTGTTTGACTTAAAATGCAGCTGCCCAATGTGGGGGCCCCAAACCTCCCTGGCCCCTTGAAGCACCTTCCCATGTGGGGAACCTGGTCCTCTAATACCTCCTGCCCCTGAAAAGGACCCTTGGGTGCAGCTTCTGTGTGGTTCCTGCCATGACCTGGGTGCAAACTGGGGCAGAACTTAGGCTAAAACCAAAGAGCACTTCCCTGTGGGGCATGTGTGTGTATATGTTTGTACGTGTGTGTACAGGAGGGACTGAGAAAGAGCTATTTTCATCTGTGAATCCACCCCTTCAACTATCGATTTACTCAACAAATATTATTGAGCACCTGTGATTGTAGCTCAGGATATCTGGTGACTGAGGTGAATGCAGCCCCTCCCCTCAAAGCATCCACAAACAAGAGGAAGAGACAAGTCAATATAATTTCAAATAACACTGTTACAAATGAAAGTACACTAGGATAAGAGGGTACAACAAGGAGGGGGCTGGTTACACAAGGAGGTCAGGGAAGGCCCCTGAGAGGAGGAGATTTTCAGTGGAGCTGTGAGTCATGGGTCACGTGCAGGGCTGGAGGAAGAGTATTCCTGGAGGACAATATGGCAAATGAATGCAGAGACCCTGAGGGAGGAAGGAGGCCAGCCTGTTCCAGGACCAGCAGAAAGGGGAGGAAAGAGAAAAGAATGAAGACAGGATCGGAGAAGTAGGCCCGGCCCAGTCTATGGTGGGCCTTGTCAGCCATGGTGAGGACTGTGGGTCTTTCTTACGTGTGATAGGGCCCTGGGTGGGCTGAGACCAGGGCAGTGGAGTGACCTGGTGTAGACGACAGGTCCCTCTGACTGCTGTGTGCCCTGGCGCTGAGATGCTGGCTGCTGCCAGTGGACTGGTTCAGCAGTTAAGGGGACAGTTGGCCCAAGGCAGTGGGGGAGGGGAATTAGCAACAGCAGGCGGGAAAGAGCACAGGCTTTGGGCCTGTGGCCCAGCCCACCTGCCTCAGCAGCTTGTGGCCCCCGGGCTGGGCTGAAATCACTCAGCTTGTGGACAGCACACTTGCCTCAGGGGTCACGGCAGCAAGACCGTGGATCCTCCCTCGACACACACACACCCTCCAGGCCAGGGAAGGTCCTGGTCACCTAAGAAGTTTCCCAACCTGGAGTAGAGGAAGGAGGCACAGCCCCTGGGTTATACCTCCTTCCCAGAAAGTTTCCACTGCGATTCTCAGTTAACCCACAAAAAACAGCTAATGCCTCTTCCTGCATGGACCCCCCCGCACTGTCCTCCACTGGAGATCAGAAACTTAGTGTCTGTCTCTGGCACCCTCTCTGTGACTGAGGCTGACTCGTGGTCACCAGCAGAGCCAGACGGGTTGATGATCACCAAGCATGAAGCAAACAGACTCAGACTCACCTAGAGATCTAGGAAAACTTGAGATTCCCAGCACCCACATTCACACCACCACTGAATACATTTCTGAGGTGGAGTCTAGATATGCGCACTTTAAAATCTCCCCATAGCCACCAGTTTACGGGAAATACAAGGGACAGAGGAGCATGGAAAATAAAACCATGGGATGCAATCAGCAAATTCCAAAACATAACAAAAGGACAAATGATGTGATTTTTTTTACAATTAAATTGCACGGAAGAACTTTGTGTCAAGACAGCAGAGTAGGCAAACACTGCGCTCACCCCCCAACCCTAGCAGTACATCAAACTTATGACTAAACTACAGAACAAACTTCCTTGAGAACAGCCTGAAGACCAGCTAAACAGAAGTCCTATAGAATTAAGGATATTCAGAAGAAGCCACATTGATAACCGCAGGAAGGTTGAAGATGAAAAAGGAGCAGGCCTTATGCTCACAGTATAGCAGTTAAAAATTGGTGGTGGGGGGATATGTGGAATGCAGAGGTCCCTTTTCAAAAAGCAAGGGGTCCCACCCCCACCTGATGCTTTTCAGCCCAAGGTCCTAGTGCCAGAAGGGAAATCCCCATAACTTCTGGCTGTGGAAACTGGCAGGGATTGTAGCTGAGTGAGAGAGCTGCTTCCTGAAGTCCCAGGGGTTTCTTTTAAGGGGATGGTGCACGGATAGACTCACTGACACACTCACTTGCTCTAGCTCCAGTGTTAGGGCAGGAGCTTGAAAAGCACCAGGGACATACAGGAAGGACCTGTGTTGTCTGGCTTCAGAGCAGGGCTGGAGGGGCAGCTTTCTCCCAGACAGAAGTGTGGGCAGAAGCCATTGTTTTTTGTTGGCTTTCCCCCCACCCACCTGGCACACCTATCAATATTTTTTTTAATGTAAATGGTTTAAATGCCCCAATCAGAAGACTAGTTTCCACTAATACACAAATGGATAAAGAAAAGACATCACATATTTACAGTGGAATATTACTCAGCCCTAAAAAGAAGGCAATATTGCCATTTGTCACCACATGGATAGAGCTAGAGGGTGTTATGCTAAATGACATAAGTCAGAGAAAGACAAATACAATATAATTCACTTATATCTGGAATCTAAAACAAAAAAATAAACGAACAAACAAAACAGAAACAAACGCATAGCTACAAAGAACAAAGTGAAGATTACCAGATGAAAGGAGGGTCAGGAGGATGGATTTAAAAGTTAAAGAGATTAAAGTGACAGTTACAAAATTAGACAAAGAGATAAAAAGTAAATCATATAGACTCAATAATGTAATAAGTATGTATGGTGTCAGATGGGAACTAGGCTTATCAGGAAGATCACTTTTTGAGATATATAAATGTCTAATTATTACATTGTATACCTGAAACTAATATGATATTGTATGTCAACTATAATTAAAAAATGAATTATTTTAAAGAATTGCAAAGAAGAAAAAAGAGCAAGCATAGATTAAGGGATATAACCATAAACACAATGTGGGGATTGCTGTCTACGTTATAATTCAAATCAATTATTTAAAAATCAGGCAGTTAGGGAAATTTGAACATGATGGGTAATTTATGAGAGGAAGTATTGACTTTTTGAGTTGCCATAATAGTCTGGCAGTGAAATAATTTGTCTGTATTTATTTTTATTTTATGTAGTTATGATGGACATACAAGTTTCCAGTATACGACAAAATGATTCGATATTTGTATAGGTCTCAAACAGATCAGCACAGGTCTGTAACGGGGAAACTGTGATGGTGGAAACCATAACCCACCCCTCCATTCCTTCCACATTGTTTCTGTAAATGCTGACTCGGACTAACATGAAGCTTGCACATGAACGAGATGTTTGTATAAAAATCCTAGGAACTAACTTCAAAAGATATAGACGCTGACCTTCCAGCATCCCAGCTCTGGGAGCTTTGCTGCCCTTCATCCATGAAGCCAGGGTGAGTGAAGCCAGGATGGCTGAACCAGGATGACACATGCTGGGCCGTCACTTGCCTTATGGGAATGGACTGTGCTCGTTGGCACATAGAGAACTTTTCAACCCCCTCCCTTGATCTCTTTGTTCTACTTCCCCTCTCCCTCCTTATAAAAACCTCTGCCTCCACTGAGAGGTGGGGATGGGATTTGAGACATGAGCACCCCATCTTCCAGGTTGCCAGCATCTGCAAACAAACCACTTCCCTTTACATCAGCACCTGCTTCCCCAGCACCACCTTTCATGGTTGCAGGCAGCCAGACTCGCTTTCAGCCGTACTTTAATCTAGCAGTTTAGCCTTTATAAATTTATTCAAAGAAAAACAATTACCTGTGTGCATAGGCATACATGCACAAGGCTGGATATTGCTGCATTTTTAGCAATTTTATAGCCATATGAAGAAACTACTTTTGTAACTCCATTATATTTATAGAACATTGTGAAAAAAAGAACACATTGAGAAGATTGAAAATTAAATCTCCATTGTTGATTTAGAATTTGAAAGATATTATAAAATGTTATATATAGTACTTTTTAAAAATTGCATTAAAAATTTCTTGTTCCTTCAAGCTTCATTTGCTAACTTCCAGGAGGCAAAAATTATGTTGATCAAAATTATTTCTGAGACACCTGGAATTTTTTTTCTTTCAGTTCTATAGATGTAGTTTTACTTGTATAAGTATCTTCTGCATTCCTCAGCTGTGACTGATGAAAATATTTGTCTGTTTCATCAGGCAAACTTCTGCATATCAGTCATAAGATGACATTTTCTTCTCTTCCTCTGGGAAAATAAAAAAGGAATTAGTCAGAAACTAATCTATATTTTTATTTAAGAAAGATTTATTGCACATGGACAGTGTCAGATACTCAGGTGCATTTGGGGCTACGCAGGTGAAGACATGGTCTTCACCGTACACACACATAAATAATTGTATGTATAACTGGCATAACCAGCACTATCCCTCAGGTATAAAAAGGGTTCTACCTGTTGGTTTTCAAAGTTAAAATCTGTTCTTACCACAATTTGTGAAAAATATTCAAAATATGCAGTATCTCTGGGGGCTTCCAATCCAATCCATAAACAGTCCAAGGAATGGAGAGGTCTCCCTCAGTCCAAAGGTCCCAGTCCTGCTTCTGATTGCCTCTTAGAGAAGACTAGAGAACGTTCTCAGTGTCCTGGTAGGCCCCTTGTTGTTGATTGCTGTTACTTCTTTCTCCAACACACGCTATCACTGTTGAACATCAGCGGTTGTGGCCAGCTGGGCATCATCTCCATCAACTGTTGCGGGATAAGGAGACAATGCTGGCTCCAGTGTGGACCAAAGAAGATATTTTCAAGATGCAGTAATAAGGGGTAGTCTCTGCTGCAGGGCTCCCAGGTTGCAGTTTCACTGGAGGGTTACATCCTGTGGTAAACTCTGTGACCCCTGCTCCCAGGCTATACACAGATGGTTCATTGAAGAAAGATGCTCCAACACCCCAGGTGTCACCGTGGCCTCGTGCAGTTTCTCACTATAACTCCCAATAGGCATTCTCAGCTGCCCATGTCACTTCTCCTTCAGAGTCCTTTGTGTGGCCACCTCTCCCAAGCACCAAGTTTCTGTCCTCCCTTTGTTCTGCTCAGATCCTCACTGATCTCCTGTCATACCGTGATTGGCCTTTTCTCTCTCTGGGAACTATGTGGCCGGACCACGCATGCAACACAGAAAAAAGAGTAGAAATACCAGTTCAGCCATCATCTCTAGACTGAGTAGCACCGGTGGAACTGCTTCTGGGTGGAGGCTGCTGCTGAAGGGTGGCACACGATGAGAGGAGGCTGGAAGCTCGAAAAACTGCAGTCTAGTGCCTTGTGAAGAGAGTTCGGTTCCTGTAGCAGTTGGGACTTGAATTCACGTTGGGCGCACATTATTCTTTGGTTGCGGGGGAGCTACTCAAGTGAATTTTTCAGTGACTCAAAATTAAATAAAATACATTTGAGGAAGTAATATCTATGGATTTCCTTAGCTCAGTCAAAGATTGATTTTTCTAGTTCAACGACCTGAGCTGAGAACACAGACATACTTAACTTCTACCTGTTGAACAAATCTGGGTTCTGCTGCTATCTCCGGCAGCCCTTCGGCCTAGTGGGGGAGGCAGAGAGGGCCACACCTGTGCAGGTGCTTTGAGGGGTGATGACTGAACACTGGATCTGCTTATCTGGACTGGGAAGTAAGGAAGGGTCCTCCAGGCATTTCAGCTGGGACAAAGAAGAGAGTGTATATTCTACTCTATCAGGCTGTCTGAGGCAGAGGCCCAGCAGGGTTTTGGGATGGCTACATGGGTGTAGCCCATACAACCAAATTAAAACTAGTACACTATAACTGAATTGCAGTATCTCCTTTATTACTAGGGCCCATAAGTTTTAGCTAATTTGTCAGACAATCTGGTACCAAAGGGAGAGCGCCTTATTATACTAGAGTTGCCAGATTAAGTAAATATAAAGCAATATTTGGGGGGATAAAAATGTGAAAACGATTGCATTGGATATGCTTATATACTAAAAAACTATCAATCATTTATCTGAAATTCAGATTTAACTGAGTGTCCAGTACTTTTACCTGGTAAACTCAGCCTTATTATAAGTCCCCCCAAAAAGGAATTTTCATGGTGTTTTAGATTAAGCAGACAGATAAACGCAATATGCACTTCCAAACACTTTATTTGCTGACTTCTCCCAACACAGTGTAAGTTCTATAAGGGCAAGACCATCTTTATTCATTGCTCTATGCCCAATGCTGAGAAGAGTGTCAGCCACATAATAGACTCTCGATAAATGTGAACGAACAATAAATATAGTGCTCCTGTCAATCAACAGGATCAAACAAATACCCCGATCCAAAAATAAATGCACAAAGACTATGAAAGGGACATTAAATTAATATATAAAAATACAGTCACCTTCACTGACAATCAAAAAATGTAAATTAGGTTCATGAAAATATATTTCTATAGGTCAATAGCTGATATTTTAAAGATTGATAATATTCTTCATTGATAAGATGTGGGGAATGTAAAATATTTTAAATTCATTTTTATGCCTCATTAATATTTCTTTGATCCAGAAAAATTTGCTTGTATCCTACAAAATTTTCCTACTGAAATATTCTTATCATTTTTAAATATATAGATTTTTTAAAAAATCTATGCCACTAATATAAATCTTTGCCACATTTTCGTGAAAGTGAAAAATAAATTATATTGATTCCATTTTACATGAAGAGATAAAATATAAACAAAGATATAGAACTAGAGATACAGATTTTTTGTGGTGCACAGAAAGAAAAATGGTTATCTCTAGAAGGTAGAAATTTGTTTCCTACTTTAGATGTTCTTGAAATGTTTAAAACTTTATAATATCTAACATTCTATAATCAGTAAGAAAATAAAAAGACAGGACTCTAATCTTTAAAAGAATTCATGAACCAGTTTTCCCAGCTCTGAAGCCTTCTCCACAGAGGGTCTATTAGTCTGTTCTGCTTTTTTTTTTTTTGATACCCTACTGAGATCTATATGCTGACATCTCTTTCAGGTTGTTTCATCTGTGTTCATAAGGAGAAATACTCTCTAGCTTTTCTCTTTTTCTTGTGCTGTGCTAGTCCAGTTTGGGATAACACAGCTGCATTTGTCTCCTAAAACGAGCTCCACTCCAGTCTGGCCCCGTGCTGTGTTCAACATATGATCTAATCACTTGAACTCTTTTACACAAAGTGTCATCTTTTTCATGCTTCTCTGCCTTTGTTCAGGATCTTCCTGCTGCCTGGAGGGCCTTTTACTGTCTTCCTTCTTTTGGAAATTTCAAATTATCTTTTGAGACACAGGTTAAATGTCCCCTCTAGTATGAGTCCCCTCTACCACTCCTGAGAGCTTTCTTTTTCCTCTGATCCCAACTCATTTTATGAATGACTGTTACTACCCAATAGCATTTGCCACATGGGAGTGTAACTATTTTTCTGCCTGTTTGTCTCCCTGATACGACTGGAGACTATTTCTCATTCAACTTAGCATGTCTAGCCCCAGTACAGTGTCTGGTTCATCACAGTTTCTCTGTCTCAGTAGAGTTCATTGTAATGATGCGAAGATACCCAGGCCCATCTGAGAGTTTATGAGTTAAAAGTAAAAGTCCAACACTTCCTTGCTTATCCCTTTGGATGATTATTTAATTTTCTAGATTGATAAGGTCAGCAGGTACTGTGTTATAACAAAGAGTGAGGTGAGGCTTAATGTCATCTCTCCCCAGCCCTCTTGTTCCTCAAGACCCAGGGAGGGTTTCCTGTCCCTGCTGAGACGTGATAAAATGTCCTTCACCCTTCAGTTCTGCCTTGTTACACTCAATCTTGCAGCTGCATTTGTTTATTCTTCTGGCTGCCCTTTTCCACAGGCAGGAACGCTTCACGGCTCCTGGTTCTTAGGCCAGTCTCACCGTCCATGCCCCTCAAACTGGCTTCCAACCAAGAACCAACGGGGATATAAATCCAGGTGGGTGTGATGAAAATTGTCATAGTGAATACAAGACCTGAGCGGCGTCTTAGAGCTTCCTACTGAAATTTTTGTTTCTTAAATCTTCATCGTCTTTACTGATTGTCTTTTTGAGTTTCTGTATGATTTGCCTCATTCCTGGCTTTAGTCTTGCCACACCTGAAATTGTAAAGCAGGGGTCCCAGCCTGAACCTTAAGTTTAACTGCACTATATCTGGGACACTCAGAAGCGCCTTTGTCGTCTGTGCGTTTATCGAAGAAGAATGAAGAGGAATCTTGTCACTCCCCTAAGGACAGTTGTAAGGGCTGTGGAGGAAACCGTGAGGTCTGACTGACACTGGCCCACACAAAACCTACCCATTAACCTGGAATCCCCACAGAGAGGAGGGTCCTTGGCAGAAGGAGATACTGCGTGTGGGTCTCCATGAGACATGAGGCTAACATAAAAGCTGCGTGTGTTGTGCCCAGGATGCCACACGGTGTGCTGTGGGTGGCGGGGGCTGCTGGAAGCAGAGGGCCTCTTGTGTTTGCAGCGTGGGGAGTGCCAGGGACCAGCACTCTTAGCACAGACCCTCGTTCCACGCAGCCAAACCAGTAGCTATAGGTTCCTTTACAGTTATTTATTAAAATATTGTAATGAAAAAGGATGCTTATTCATTGTGAAAATAATGGAAAATACAGAAAAAGCTGTAATGAAGGACCTAACAGCCCCTCATAATTCCATGACACAGATACTGCTATACACATACATGATTAGCTTGATTTTATGCATGATTTTCTGTTTGCCATTCAACTTAACATCACGGAACTATTTTTTCAAGGGTCACTGTAAGCCTTGTCTTCTTGAAAACCTTAGCCTGTGTGCCCTCTGACCTCCGCCGTACATGGGGTCACTGTAACCACCCTTCTCCCACAATTGTACACTTGTCTATCAAAAAATACATAACAATTTAGTCAACTTATTTATACATGCATCTTCCTCTTAAACATTGGAAGCAATACAAGAGCCTAGCCCGGGGTCTGGTACATTTTAGGCTTTGATTAAATAAGCTGAATAAGCACGTGAATCAGTAATAATTATTTTAGCCACTGGATAAATATATTTTTGAAGACATGATATAAATAGATTGATAATATTTTATCATCTGGCTCTAACAAAGAATTCATTATTTATTCATTGGAATAATGATATTATATCAAATTATTTTTATAAATAACACAGACAGGAGATTTTTTGTGTAAATTGACATCTTTCTACATTTTTTTCTGAATGTATCATAGAAGAGGAATTACTGGATTAATAGACATAAATATTATTCATAACAGAATTGTTTTCCAAAAAGTCGGTTTCATTTGGCACTCTCAGTAATGTGTGATGTGCTGCGGTTTCACCTCACCCTACCAATATTGTTTTATGTTTTTAAATGTATAGTGCAACATATTTTTACACATATTCATATTAATATGATTACAATTTAATGTATTTGTGCACATTTATATATGATGTTTTAATGATGTATACATACATATTAAATAAAATCCACATTATTTCAAATTTTATTTTTTGACTGCATATTTAAGTTACTAAATTTAGAAACTAGTGTTTATTTTCAAATCATATCAGTTTTGAAGGTGGCAGTATTGAACATGTATGTATATACCTGTGTGTGTCTATATATCATACTACAATCATCCCTCAGTATCCATGGGGTGTGGGTTCCAGGACCCTTGCAAATACCTAAATTTGTGGATATGCAAATCCCTTATGTAAAATGATGTACTATTTGCATATAACCTATGCACATCCTCCTATATACTTTAAATCATTTCTAGATTACTTATAATACCTAATGCAATGTAAATACCATGTAAATGGTTGTTACACTATGTCCTTTAGAGAATAAAGACAAATAATAAGTCTGTACATGTTCAGTACAGACATAACCATTGTACCTTACACTCACATACAAATAAATTGATGTACATAGCACATGTCAGCAACAACACATTTTTTTCCAAATATTTTTGACCCACAGTTGGTTGAACCCAGAGGCAGAGCCGGTGGATTCAAAAGACTGACTGTATTAAGAATATTGCTGAGTTCCTGATGTGTGCAAATATGAACATTATGATTAACAAACCAGATAAAAGTCAACATATAATTAAGTTATGTATATGTTATGATCAAATCAACATGGTACCTGTTCTTATACTGCTTCTCACCCGACCGTCAGCCTTCCGACTGGACATCTTCCACCATGTTGTGTCTGTGTTGGCTAATTTGTACTCTATTATGATTTGTCGGCTCTTGAGAGTTTCTGAAGCATATTTTCTCTCTGCTGTTTAGAGAATATTCATGTTTTTCCTTACTGTTTGACTGCCATGGTGGAAGTGTGGTATTTGGAAGAGCAAGGGTTTTCATTTCATTTCATTTTATTTTCATTAGTGAAAATGAAACAATTTCAACAAAACATTGGGCATTAGTCTTTTTCTTAAAAGCTGTGGATTGTCATTAACTGACAAAATATTCTGCTGCCAAGATCTTGCAAGTATTGTATTTGCTGCCTGATGCCAAACATCCTCTTTAAATGCTAATGAACAAAGTATGGCATGCATTCTGTTCTTGATAGATTATGCCTATACCTTCTGTGGTCAACAGAAGGGGAATTCCCAGCCCATATGATTTCCATTCTGGCACACTCCTCTCCTCAGCGCTTACAAGCCAGTTAGCATTTAGATATATTACTCAGTCTCATTCTTACAATGAACAGAACAGCCACAGTTTAGCTACATCTACTAAACCTGAGGAAGCAATGGGCTGAAGCAACTTCTCCTACATTTTCTTACCCCATCGAGGTAAACAGAGTAAAGGTTTCACTTCACATCTAAACTTTCCTTGGTTAAACCTTAGTAGCCAGATTACAGAAAGTTTTGAACATACTTCCAACTAGCATAACCTTTCTCCCACAGGCATTTTGGAGCTTTCATAGAATCTGAAGACGATGTGGTGATGTGATTTGGGGAAAGTTTTGGGGGAAGGCAGGACAGTGAAAAGAGTGTGATACCAAAGCAAATAATAGGCTTTTGCAATTGTTCAAGTCTTTACGAAAACAGTATGAAGTTGATTCATTAATGAGGAAAGAGTCTGAGGAACACCCGATGAGGCGGAGTGGCCCACAGGCTTCAGGGACAGATTTTTGGAGTGCTGTCAGGGTTATACCTTCTATTTCTGTGTTAATATTATAAATAAATCTATCAGAATCTCTGTTTTCATCAGATTTATCACCTGTGAAGTGGTTACAATATTAGGACATAAGATTTAAAACTGTTGCAAAGGTAACATGAGATAGTGGACTAAGCCTTCTAACACAATATCTAGCATGTGGTATGTATTTAAAATCTGTGTTGGTTTTCTCTTACCACATGACAAATTACCAAAAATTTAGCAGCTCATGATACACATTTTTTTCAAGGTCTATCCACAAAACGTCCAGCCATTGTTAATATAACAAGAATGCTTTGCATGACATTGATGTAACCTGGCAGCCAAGAAGAGTGGACTGGCATGCACATGTGTGAACAGTGATGATTTCACTCTACCAGACAGTGGGGGCAGTAGACACCACTAAATGAGCATGTGTACTGTGTGGCCACTGCATTCAAAATGACTGAGAGAATAGAGCAGCGAATCTGCATCAAATTTTGCGTTAAGCTTGAACATTTCTCTCTGGAAACTATTCGGATTATTCAGTGGGCTGCAGCTATGGGCAACTGGTGATTGGCAGCTTCATCACAACAATGCACCCGCTCATGCATCACATCTCATGTAGAGTGTGTTGGTGAAACATCACATCATTCAGGTGACTCAGTCCCCCTACAGCCCAGAGTTGGTGCCCTGTGACTTCTCGCTTTTCCCCAAACTAAACTCACCTGTGAAAGGGAAGAGATTTCAGACAGTCAGTGAGATTCAGAAAAATATAACAAGACAGTTGATGGAGACTGGGAGAACTGTGTGAGGTCCCAAAATGCATACTTTGAAGGGGACTGAGGTGTCATTGCCCTATGTACAATGTTTCTTGTTTTTTGTATCTTCTTCAATAAATGTGTATATATACACACAAATATACACACTGGTATTAGTCCAGTACTCTTTGTTTTAAGACACAAAAACTTAAACTAGACAGATTAAACAAAGTAACATTTCAAAAGGGAGGATTCACAGGAAGTATTCTGGGATGTTCATAGGATCTAAGAAAGGACGGCAGGGGTCTGGGGAGCCCTGGTGACCTTAGGAACCTGAACAGACGTCATTATCTCTGGAGACATCACATCTCAGCATACAAGGGGACTCAGTTTCATTATGTGCCAGCTTTGACTTTCTCCTGGCATTAAATTTACCCTCTCATGCTTCTCATTGAAACCTGGGAATTGCCTGCTTTCAGGTTTACAACCTTGCACTTTCTCTGCGAAGGATACAGACTCTTCTCCACTCTCTCCAGAAGAAACATATTCGAAAAAGACTCCAGCTGGTTTGTGGCAGATTATCTGACTGCTCAGAGACCAGTAACTTTGGTTAGGTCAATGGATGTAGCCATGGTCATGCACCCAAGCTCATGGCTGGCGTTGGGTGAGGGGAAATGACTAATTCTCACAAAATGTGTTGGGCTGGAAACAGAGCTGGGAGGATGGAAGTCTGGTAGAGTGATTTTTTTCCCAGTAAAATATTACAATAATTATCAAACATAAAGTTGAATTACACAGTAAACATTCATATACCCACCTTCTAAATTTTATTAATTGTTAACATGTTACTGTTTGTTTTACCACATATTTTATTTTTGATCCAATTAAAATATGTTACAGACATAAGTATATATCACTTGAAACACTGCATCATGGCTATCATTAATTAGAGTTTGGTAGATTGAGTTTGAAGTGAAACATCAAAGCATAAGCAGTCCACTGGAGAAATCTAAATGGATAAGCTTTATCAGATAATTATTTCTTGTTAACTTGGCTACTATCCTAATCTAAGTGACACAAGTCAAAACTTATTTTTGGTATTTTATTAAAATACCATTTTGTTTGAATGCAGTAAATATGCTTAAATAATATTACGAATGAAAGGAAAAATAATATACTAGGCCCTCACTGCTCATTGAAATGATAGTTTAATCCACTTGCTTGTCTAAGTAAGAAACTTTAGAGCCCTGTATCTCCCCTTCACCCCTGTTATCCAGCCGTTTGCCAGTTAGCCAACTTATTCCGTTCTCTACCTACCCTACCCCCTGCCTCCTACCCTGTCCCTGTTGCCTTCACCTCTCCCACCTCTCTTGATTTCACCCTTCTCTTCCTCACTTCATTCTCTGTCTTGTGTAACTCCTTTCAGTAAACAAATCAGGGTTACCTTTCTAAACACAGGTCTTAATATGGTGGACAAAGCCCAGTAATGACCAATCATTTTGTAAATGTTCCCTTCAATATCCTAAACAACTGTAAAGAATGTTTGCATCATTCACCTTCTGTTGCCAATTGGTTGCTTCAAATATCCGTTGATGCTGAACATTTCTAGTACACAAATGCCCTGAGTTGGCCCTGGGTCAGGCTGATGTTACTACACATCTTGGAGTGTTTTTATGGAATGATGACCTCATGTAAGTGAGAAACCATTGAATGTGCTTAAACCAATGTTGGGATGGAAAGTGTTTCATAATGGTCCGGTGACATTTAATTCAAAACTGATGAAAAAGTCAATTGGTAAACAAATGACAACAGAAAACGCATTCCAACTGGAATTCTATGCCCGATCCACATATATATGGCAACAAGCCTTTACGTATGAATAAAACTGAGAAGGTCAAGAAATAGTTTTGAAAGCATCCATACTTTTATTAAAAGATGCTTTTAAAAAATTGTGTTCAAATACACACAACATAAAATTTGCCTTCTTAACCATATTTAAGCATACATTTCAGTAGTGTTAAGTGCATTCACATTGTGGTACAAACGATCTCCAGAATTCTTTTTATCTTGCAAAACTAAAACTCTATACACATTAAACAATGCTCCACTGCCTTTAAGGCCCAGCCTCTGACAACAACCATTCTCAAAAAAGATGACATATATAAATGTATATACTTTTTAAATTAGATTTCATTCTATACTTATACACTAGAATGTCCTAATTAGAAAGAGTACCCATTAAAGGATCGCTATTAAACAGGATCACTTTTATTTAGTTACAAATAAATACTGTATTTTAACTTCTAGCAAAGTAATAGGCAAGCTTTGCAAATTTAAAACACAAATTCTGAATTTTGTAGAGGATGAGAACTTGAATTAGCATAGGTTTAATGATACATGGTTTTTGATATTCATGAGCCAAATGTTTTTTTTTCCATGTTTTTTTTTGGTTTTCATGAACTCTGCATTTATAGACTCATTTTTAAACAAACTTAACCAAATCTACTAGTCATAATTATATATATTATGTACAATTTCTCAAGCATTAAAGTACAAATTTTGTTCATTTGAAATGCCATTTAGATATTAGAAATAAGTTATTTAGATGTAGGAGAAAAATGTTTATATGCTCCCAAAGAATCTGTTATTACAAGAGCTTTTCCATGACTTTAATTATCTGCCTTTCCTAATACACCTTACAATAAAATCCAATTTTCATAATTTTAACAGGAAAAGATATCACATTTTATTTGCGAAATTGAAATTCATTGTATGTTCACAATGAGAAAAAACATAAAAATACATGCATAATTTTAAAAATCAATTGATATGGATTTCTTTGATAATCAAAGGTATAATATAAATAATTTATTGCCTATTTTTCTTTGTTTTAGGATTTTATTAATTTTTTAGGGAGAGGGGAAGGGAGGGAGAGAAACACCAATGTGTCAGAGAAACATCAATTGGTTGCATCTCCCATGCCCCCCAACCAGGGACCTGGCCTGCAGCTCAGGCATGTGCTCTGACTGGGAATTGAACCTGTGACCTTTGGGTTTGCAGATCAGTGCTCAAGCTACTGAGCCACAAACAGCCAGGGAAAATACTTTATTGTCTAAATTTGAGGGTGTTGCTAATACCCTTCTTCTGTGATGCAATTAGGGGCATCGGCTCCTTTTGTTGTAACTGGAGTGGTAAGGGAGAGCCAGCTTGTAATGTGAGGAGAATTAGAATAAAGGCATAAAGGCCTGTCATGGCGGAGGCCAAGGCTTTTGCTCCTCTTGAGAGAAAAGCCATGCTGTCGTCCTTATTCCTCCACCAGACTCGGTAGTCTGTGTGTATGTTTTATTTCATCCATAATGACACAGACACTGCTGGCCAGTGTCCGCATAAGATTTAGAACTTGGTGCATGTGAAAGTCAAATATAGACTCTAGAATGTAGTTTGATACCAACTAGTTCAGTCACCACACCTGTAACCCCTTGGCTGTTAAAACCATGTACACTTTGTCTTTCTATTTCAGTTACTGGAATAACACAAAAAGAAGGGAGAGGACTAGGGAAAAAAAAAAAAAAAAAAAAGACTCACCAGAGCTAGCACGAGCCAAGATGGCACTGAATCTGACCTTCAGGAGACCCTGAACTTCATCATACCCTGATCCTATGACATCAGCATGCTAACTGACACAGGGCTGGCACCATGACAAGTCCAACTTGAACCATAAGGAAAGGAAAGGGATGGTGCCTCGGTTCTGGAAAGAGACCCCCCATTCCCAGAAAATTAATGCATATGCCTCCCCCTAATTATGTTGCCCGAATAATCCGCCCAAGACTTCTCTGGAATCAGAAGATAATCTGTGAGGTTAACTACTGATTCCCACTTCTTCATTCTCTGGCTATTGAACTGGTCAGCTTCAGTTTGGTTTTTGGCTCAGAGACTCTGAGTGGAGGAAAAAACCCTGAGAAGGACCAAGGATACTTCTGGGACCAAATCCCCACAGTAGGGGTTACCAAGACCCCTACTATCTAAACTAGTAACAGTATGACAAAGTAGAGAAGCTAGAAGGACAGACACATGGGTTCCAGACCTATGTCTCTATGAGCTAGTTTGTAACAGAGAAAAATGGAACCTTTCACAGTCTATGGGCTTTTTCAATATAACATGATAAAATGAAAGTTTTGATAATGAGGCTCCTCTTTCAGCAATAAAAATTACCTTTTTTTCCTTTTGTCCGAAGACAATTCTGGAAGACCTAAATAATTAGAAAAGTTTAAATTTTTTTTTTATTGGAGAATGATAGAAGATTTGGGTGTGTGTGTGTGTTTTCTCTTTCCATACGCTTAAATTAAATGATACCTATCCTTCTCACCCCCACAAATGTCCTCCTCACTTGCTCCACAGGCTCTTTAATTGAGTTTTTAATATCCCAAATTCACTAAAGCATTGTTTTCATACACCTACAAAGACTGTGACAAACTGATTTTTTAAAAAAGATACAAATTCTATCTACGGTATTGTTTCTATCAATTCCTTTCCCTTTTTTTTTTTTTTTTTTTTTTTTACAGCTAGCTTGTTAAACATGAGACAGGTATGACTTTTAAGTTACAAGCTTCTCCATAGGCTTCTATATGTATATGGAATGAAGTGAAGTATCAGATGATAATCAGTACATTTATAAGCATTATTTCTGTATTGAAAAAAGGTTAATTTGAAAGTCATTCCTCCATTCAAGAAGAATAATTTTCTCTAGTCTTCTGACTATTTATAGAAAGACCTTTACATGTGCAAACTAATTAATAAATGGGATCAATTTCAAGGTATTTTTTCTGGTTCATCACCACTTAATCATTCAATTTAAAAAACATTTTAAAGGCCAAGTCTAAAATAGATTTGCACCCACGCCCCCAGTGTGAATTTTTCATTCTTTAAAACATGCAGTAGGTACTGTATAATGACCTTTTCTCTGTTTGGAACAGGGATTAGAATAATACATTTGACCCTTCACAGTCACCTGGGAGAGATGTTAGTCTCCATGTTCAATAAACTGAAATATGTCTCAAGTGTCTCAAGGTTAAGGCCATGACTTTAAACTATTTAACACAGAGTATCATACCAATTCACTGAGATTCCCAGGCTTTTAAAGAAGTCATTGGATTGAATTTTATATATTTTATCAGAGCAATTCTTCCCCTTCATACAAATAAAGCAAATATTTTACATTGCAAATAAAGCAAGTTAACCTAGATGCATTGTGCATTATAATAAAATTTATAGCTGCATAAATAGCAGTGTAAACTTACAGAAAGACTAGTAATTATAGTGCCATTGATGGTCTTTGTTGCTTTAATTCTGAGGCAGCCAGAATGATTAAACTGAATCTTAATCGACTTCTCCATTAAAAATGCTGGCAGAGGAGCTCCTTTAACCTTTCCCATTGATTGAACACAACAATCACCATTCAATTATAATGCAAGAGGACATTTGTTATAATGCAGAAAAGATGCATGAGCCATTTCCTTTTACTCAAGACAATCAATGAGATGACTCCTACTTCTGCAAAGGTGAGAATGCTCTACCTGGGAGCCAGATAAAGTCAAAATCAAACCAAACAGAAACCTCCCTACTGCATGGAGGAACAGGAGATTACTGATGAAATTAATCTGGAACAGATTCATTAAGAAGAAATGTATTTTCATTACTATTTACAATAGCCACATCTATCTGTGATGCATTGTTTTTCTTCCTAGAGTTTCAAAGTCCTTAAATTACCATGATCAAAGTTTTAATGGTGAATTAATGAGGGTGGTTACTGGGCCTTTTATATGTGTTCTCAGAGCCTGTTTAACAATACAAATCAAGGCAATACCAGTAATTGAAGTCACTGAATTTTAGACTAGGAAGGAGCCTTCAAAATTAACTGATTTTTAAAGGTCAGATGGCTACTTGTAACAAACCCTGCACTAAGAACTATCCATTCAACACTTATTGCATTTGTCACTTCTGAAGTATACCTCATTTTTAGTTGTGCTTTTTACCTGATTCCATACTTGTATACAAGACTCAGGTAATGTACTGATGTCATATAACCTAAAACGTATAACTGACCATGCAAGTATAGCTCTGCTACTCCATCTACATAGTGGTACTAGATTAAAGATGGCCGTGAGTTCTTTGCTATTTCTCTCATTGAGAGGTAGAGTACAATTCCCCACCCCCCAAATCTAGGCTAACTCAGTGACTTGACCAATAAATTGGTACAAGTCACATTCTGGAACATCAAATGCCAGGTCATAAAATTGGCTTCAAAATGGCACCAGGTGTTAGACTGGTGGCATCAGACTGGACCTTGGTTCAGCAGCTTTGGAACTTGAGTTCTGGCTAAGGTAGAGTTCAAAGCCAAGACTCAAACCATAAGAGAAAGCTTATTTAGAAAGTCACAGAGGTAGAAGAAGTAAGCTGTAGAAGAAACGGGCTCAGGAAACAAGTTACAGAGGCAAAAGAAGGGCCCTTGGCACATAGGAGGAAGAAAGCAAAGTGAGCTGAAAAAGAAGAGTCAAGTGAGTGTGTTCTAGAGAGACTGAGCAGGTTCTAGATTTTTACTCTCAGGGGTTTTATCAGGAGGTCTCAGGGGATCTCAATAGAATATTCATCAGCTTTTCGGGTGTGCCCCATAGTCTCCACTGATTGGTTGGCACCAGATGGGGGGGGTCATTAGTCAATGCAGCTGGTCCTAATGCCACCCATGGCATTGCTTGTCTGATTGTGCTGCTTTTCTGGGCCTGGAGCTGAAATACAACTGAGGCCTAGATGTATCTGATGCAAGGCAAAACCTCATTGTCCTGAGAGCTTAAGGCTTCATAGCTATCCTCTGGCTCCTGCGTTCGGTCCCCCTCTAAGGGGCCTAACCCACCTGACTAGCAACAGGCCAGGGGAGGAAAAGTCAGGGGAGGATCCAAACCACCCAACCAGTGATATGAAAGGTCAGGAAGTTTAAACCACAGGACCAGTGATATGCTAAGGGAGGAAAGGTTACTGTGGGGGCAAATTCTTTGTTTTCCTCGTTTGGCCCATTGCTAGGCACCCGAAACTTTCTTCCCTGGTGACTGTTTGTATGTGACCTGTTGGCCTTGCTCTGCTCCTGCCTGTCTAGCTGTCTGCTGCGATAAGAAGCATTGCAATTTTTGTCCACGCTTCTTGGAATACTTGCTGTGGGAGAAGTTAAATGTCATGTAAGTGTAACCACCCAGAGACTATTATTTATGGGGGGGAAAAAAAGGTGAAGCCTTTTTGGAGAGAAAGAAGCCATATGGAGAGAGAGAGAAGCCCAAATACTTTAACCGTTCAAGCTATTCCAGACCAGGAGCAAGATGTGAATGAAGAAGGAATCTGACACTAGATACGGAGAAGCATTGAAAGAACCAGCTGACATCAGAATCAAAGCCTTAGACACATGGCTCCAGTCAAGTCTCACAACTGACCAAGGATGGCCTTGATGTTTCCTCAGCCTGGCTAAACTTTAGACAGGCTTCTTCCTAACTATAAAGCACTGATCTCCCTTTTCTTAGAGCTCTTACTTTAGAAAACTTGCAACTATAAATTCTGTCAAGATGTACATCTCCTGGCCTCTTGACAACTCCAGCATTCCTTTCTCCAGAACCAAGGAGCCACTCTTTTGAAATGTAAGTGTCAAGGATGGTAGACTTCCTGTCTTCCAATCTCTGTGAGCCGGGAATTGCCTAAGGCAGCAAGCAGAGAAGGCCTAATCGTATTGGTCAACCTCCCTTTTAAGTTATCCAGCATTTAAAAAATATTTTTAAAATTTATTTATTTTTAGAGTGAGGTGAAGGGAAGGAGAATGAGAGGGAAAGAAACATCATTTGGTTGCCTCTCCTATGTGCCCCAGTTGGGGGCGGAACCTGCAACCCAGGCATATGGTCCGACCAGAATCCCACTGGTGGTCTTTTGCTTTGTGGGATGACACCCAACCAACTTAGTCACACAAATCAGGGCTGTCCAGCATTTTTGTTAGCTCACCCAGCATTTAAAAATTCTCCCATCTTTTGTTTTCATGGAGCTGAGGTCAGTTCCTCTTCCTTATTGCAATAGTCTTATATGAGGTCCCCTTGCCTATTTAGTTCTGTCCGATGCAATTTTTCTGTGACACAGCCAACTCAGTTGTTAGTCCCCCCCATTCAAGGCCTTAGTCATCAAGGAGCAGAGAATTGGTCATTCCTATAGTGCTTTTTCCCCTAATTCCAGACCCACACAATCACATGCACAATAAAATGTGTGTTGTTTTATGCCAATTAAAATTTTGATATGATTTGTTATAGAGCAGCAGATAACTGGAAGTTATTCTCCTGTTTTTCTATAGATAGATGTCTATTTAGATATAGATAGTTACATAACATATAACAACTGAAGTTCATGAGCCTTGATTTCCAACTGCATTCAGTGGGAGCTAGAAGTATAAAGTTTATGTTACTACTTTACTTCAGAGCGTGTGCTAAAGGTTCAGGGCATTCGTTACTTAGGAAAACATGTACAACCCTTTACTTGTACTTTCAGTATGTGTCTAATCCTTAAAACTAAAAGATGATTAAATGCATAATAATTATTTGGGTGTACTTAAACAACTCTTTATAGGTAGCCAGCCCATAACCTCAGACTGCCTTTTAAAAAGTCACTTTGAATGTACAACTGATAGCAATAGGATGTTTTAAAGTAAATAAGTTATAGTCTATTGAAATGATCAAAGAACATGGCGACATAAGGTGAAAAAAAGAGCAAAATAATCTTTCCTCTAAAAAAGACCTGGGTTTGCTGGGTTTGAAATAACAGTGTTCACAAATTAAGAGCAACCGAGTTTCAAATTTTAGGTTCAAAGCAATAAATAACAAAACTTTCAAGGAAGACATAATTTATTAGGTTGAAAACATCCCCTCATACTTCGAAATTAACATGTATTTTTGTTTTTGGTGAAAAGAATATCAGCTTCTATTGAAGAAAAACCTAGAATTTTATTGCTTAATGAAACACCAGTCTGATTTGACTGGAGCGACCAGTTATGTCTGGGAAACTTGTTATGTGCATGGAGTGAGTTCACGCTTGTTGACAAAGACCTGGAGAGTGTATCAGGGGTCTCTTTAAAGTCACGTTCCACAATTCTGAGTATAAGATTAAAGTATTTGTTCTGAGGACATTTTTTGCTGAATCAGCTGGCTTTGCACTGAAAATTATAACATTTCCTGTAATAAATCTCTCAAGTGTGGCTTTTATTGGTTTACTTATTTTTCACATCCTACATATTTATATTATACATTATCAATAATTCTCAGGGTCATAAAGTAAAAACTGTTTTATTACGTTTTCTGAAAATACATTGACTACAGAATACATATACCCCATACATCACTTTTGGGAGCGGAAATTTTTACCAACAGAATACCCCAAATCCTGCTATTATGGGGGGCCACAGCTCCACAGTGGTTGCAAATGACCTGTGTTTGCAGAACGATTATCTCAGCTGGGACACCCTGGAGAGAGTGTGTACTTCGTCAGACACAGGGTGGATCTGGAACCACTCAGGCAGGCTCCAGGCGCAGGGACTTCATGGCAGTGCTCTACAGTGAGTGGGAGGTGAACGGATAGGCTCCTTCCTGTGGGCCTAAAGGTTTGCCCCCAAGCTGAGAAAACAGAGCAAGCTTTGTCTGGTGGAACAGGTTTGATTGTATCACTTGTGGCACGGAAGTCTTTGATGGGTGATTGCTCCAAGAATTCAAGTCCTTCCAAAGTCAACCTGCTTGCTTCACTTTCTACTGATGGTGGCTGTGACTACACAGATGGGCCATGTAGTGACCAGGTTGTACCTTTGCCCTCCCAGTATTACTTACTTAGATTTTGTTTATTGATTGATGAGAAAGAGAGAGAGACATCAAGTTGTTGTTCCACTCATTTATGCATTCATTGGTGGATTCTGTACGTGTCTGACCACAGGATCCTTCAGGATGGAACTGACAACCCTGGTATATCAGGATGATCAGGATGATGCTCTAACCAGCTGAGCAACCCAGTCAGGGCTTACTTAGTTTTATATATATATATATATGTAAGTAAATATATATATGTATATATTCACAAAATTTGTAAATTCTGGTTGCCAAGTCACCATGTGCCTTTTTTAATTATAGAGTGGCAGGTGTAATAGTGGTGGGATTTAGATGAGGCTTAAAAATAACTCTTTGCTCATCAAGAAAAATGATTGTTTTAAAAACATATTGGAATCTCTTTCTCTGAAGGGTTTTATCTAGGGTTAGCTTACCTTTTTCCTAAGGGAGTTTAAGTGACTCCGACAAACAGGTATTTCATCGCTTTCTACAGGTGCATAAAAGTAAATTCCAGCCAGACGAAAGTGTGTCTTGTGTTCTAAGTGGTCACCAGGAAGCTGGTATTCAAGCTTCAGAATCAAATTCTTGGCACTTGCTAATAACTTCAAGACAATCTTTTCAGAAAATACTTGTAATTCAAATGTATATTGTTTTGTGTTTTGTTTTGTTTTGGTTAATATTGTCATTTTTCCAAAAATCAAATATCCCATATAAGGAAAACATAGTCCCTCTACTTTCTTGATATGGTAGGTATATCTGGAGGCTGTGCAGTCCTTGGTCTGAGAGGATATTAACTAAGTTACTTCATGCACTTACACTTTCATTTATTAAACTAACATTTATTATGTCAGAAAGGGCAAGGTCTCAGAATAGCATTTAATCACCAGTTGAAGGAGTGCCCAGTATAAAAGAAGACTATCAATTGAACAAGGGAAAAAAGCCTATCTTGAAGATCAGAAAGATTTCTTAAGAAAAGTGACTTAAGAATGAAAAAGGAATTCACGAGATTGAAAGGTGGGAGTTTGCTAAGTGAGTTTCTAGATTCAGGGGAGGAAGCTCATTGGGGGATGTTGAAAGAGTAAACCCAGGCAAGTCCTGGTTGTTTTGGGTTTTTTGGAAATGAATTGAGATTTAGATATTTTCTGTCCCCCAGTAGAATTTATTCACATAGGAATTAAGGTTTTCTAGAAAAAGGTAAAGAACTTCTCCATTAAGTCCATCTGAGCTGTCTCAGGGACACAGAGAAGTAACCTAACCGTGTTTACATTCCCATCAGCCACCGCATTCTGGGTCAGCCCCAGAAATGTATCCAAGTCAGAGCTGACCTCTTCAACTATTTGATTAAGGAAGCTCTGCTCACCCTTAGCCTGGTCAGGAACTAAGGTATGACAGAGGACACAGAGGAACCTTAGCCAGCTCCTTCCTGCCAGCTCAGTGTTTGGGTGAGAGGGGACTGCATCCCCTCTCCTGGCTTGACCAGACACTTGGGAGTCTAACCTTGTGTTTGCAGCTCTAGGAAGAGGCAAGGGATGAGCAAGAGTCACGTTTCTTTTCATGATTTTAAGCAGCTAACCATCCCCTGGTCTAATGACCAGCAAGAGCTGGACTCCGAGCCTTGCCCTTGGCTGGGTTGACTGCCTCAACCACCTTGTGCCAAGTCCTTCCTTCAGAGGCCAGCCCTGGACAGGTCAGCTGGGCCCTCAGGGTTAATTGAAAAAGAGTTCAGAGGTTAAAACTGCTAGACTATGTTAAAGAGGGATTTTACCACAGAGTTTCACAAAACTCTGATATGTTAATATGAGAAGAAAGTTTTAAAAAGGAAACTGTAATAATAGCTAGACTACAACCAAAAATAAAAGAGAGAAGAAATTATAATGAAAGAAAGTTTATCACTACAGATATCCCAAACACTAAAAGGATGATCAGGAAGTAGTAGCAAAAACTTAATGCAGGTAAACGTAACAACATTACTTTTTCCTCACACTCCTCTGGAACTGAGGCCAAGACTGGAAATTTCCTGTTTTTCTCTGTTGTGTGACTTCTTTTCCCCCCTTAGTTTATACTTAATATGTCATACTTTAAGTGTTCTGGCTTTCTTCAGGATGGAATTAATTGGTAACTTAAAGAATTTGAAAATTATTGGGTGCTTATCACTTTTGGGACTAATAGAGATCTCTTGAGATACAAGAAGAAAAAGAGCTCATGTTTTTCTTCCTTTATTTCTGAAGGATGTTTTTCTTTCTGGATATAGGATGCAGAATCATAATTCTTTTACTCTAGTTGTTAAAAATTTTGTGTACTTCTTCCTGGTGTCCATGGGTTCCATGAAAAAAATCTGTTAAATTTCTAATTATTTCCCCTCTAAAGATAGTATCTCTTCTCTCTTGGCTCTTCAAGATAGTTTCCTTTATCTTCAGTTTTCAAATGATGGACTATGATATTTCTTAGTGTAAATTTCTTTGAAGTGATAAAATCCTTTCACTGGAAAAATTACTATGGTTTATTTTCTAAGAACAAAGACAAAAAATGAATGTTAGGAGGCAACTGATTATTTCTACAACATACTCTGCTTTATGACTAAGTTGGCACCATTTTTCAGAAATACTATATTTACATGGTTTCAAGTTTCCTGTTCTACTGTAGATAAAATAGTAAGAGATCATTCAACCTAGAATGCTTTCAGAAAATTCTTGAAAGTTCTTTCACACTTCACTAGATTGAAAAGAACCCCACCAACTCCTCAGTCCTCCCTGTGCTAACATCCTTTGCTGGTAAGTTTCAATCGTAACATCTTGTGCCCTGACACTAAGGCTCTGGGCAAGTCCAGGCCAGCAGCTCGGGGCAGTAGAACAAGGCAGAGGTAAAGCATGCCAGTTCCGAACCGAGGCTGAAAAGTCTTGTGTGTTTCTGTGTCTCCTCTTGGGTTCTGCTGTCATAACAACCTGCTCTGGCTAAACGAACAGAAGATACAAATATGAAGCAGAGTTTAGTCACCCAGATCCTGGAGTTGAGACCAGCCTGGGTAAGTCAACAGCCCAGAGATCCCCAAAGAAGTGAGAAAACCCAGTCAAGATCAGGGGAGCCTAATAAACTACCAAAGGATTCCAGACAACATAACAGCAGCATTATTTTTTCTTTTTTAATTATATTTTATTGATTATGCTATTTAAGTTGTCCTGATTTTTCCTCCTTTGTCCCCTCCACCCACCATCCACCCTCCCTCAGGCATTCCCTTTACCATTGTTCACATCCATGGGTCATGTGTCTAAGTTCTCTGGCTACTACATTTCCTAAACTGTGCTTTACATCCCCATGGCTATCCTGTAACTACCTATTTGTACTCCTTTATCCCCTCACCTCTTCTCCCATCCCCCCTTACACCTCTCATCTGGCAACCATCAAAATGCTCTTTATATCCATGATTCTGCCTCTCTTCTTCCTGTTTGCTTAGGGTTTTTTTTTTTTTTTTAGATTCAGTTGTTGTTTTGTACTTTTTGCCATTTTATTGTCTGTAGTTTTGATCTTCTTTTTGTTAAATAAGTCCCTTTAACATTTCATAATACAATAGTTTCAGGATGATGAACTCCTTTAGTTTTTCTTCTCTGGGAAGCTCTTTATGCTCTTTATCTGCCCTTTGATTATAAATGATAGCTCTGCTGGGTAGAGCAATCTTGGCTGTAGGTCCCTGCTTTTCATGACTTTGAATATTTCTTGCTAATCCCTCCTTGCCTGCAAAGTTTCTTTTGAGAAATAAGCTGCCAGTCTTATGGGAACTCCCCTGTAGGAAACTAACTGCTTTCCTCTTGCTGCTTTTCCGATTCTCTCTTTATCTTTAACCTTTGGCATTTGAATCATGATGTGTCTGGGAGAGGGCCTCTTTGTATCCATCTCGTTAGGGACTCTCTGTGCTTCCTAGACTTGCATGTCTATTTCCTTCACCAAATTAGGGAAGTTATCATTCATTATTTTTTCAAAGAGACTTTTAATTTCTTGCTCTTTCTCTTTTTCTTCTGGATCCCCTATGGTGCAAATGTTGGAATATTTGAAGTTGTCTCATAGGCCTCTTACACTATTCTTGTTTTTTTTTTATTCTTTTTTCTTCTTGTTCTGATTCGTTGCTTTTTTGCTTCCTTATTATAAATCGTCAATTTAATTCTCCACTTCATCTGTTCTACTGTTGTTTCCCTGTGAATTGTTCTTTATTTCAATTAGTGTATCCTTCAATTCTGACTGGATCTTTTTTAAGCTCTTGAGGTCCTCACTAAGTTCCTTGAGCAGCCTTATAACCAGTGTTTTGAACTCTGCATCTGATATGCTGCTTATCCCCATTTTATTTAGTTCTTTTTCTGGAGTTTTGATCTGTTCTTTTATTTGGGCCATGTTTCTTTATCCTCTGATTTTGGTAGCCTCCCTGTGTTTCTTTCTGTGTAGCAGGTAGAGCCGCTATGACTACTTGTGTTGGTAGTGTGGCCTAATGTAGTAGGTGTCCTGCAGGGTTCAGTAGCATAACCTCCCCTATCACTCATGGTGTTCTATATTTTAGTTGAATTTTGATGTCTCTTTTTTCTAAAAATTTTTTAAATTGTATTATTTTCATTACCATTTTTTCCCTTATAGTCCCTCCCCTTCCCACAATAAACACACTGTTGCCCATGTCCATGAAACACTTTTTTTTTTTTGGTCACTGAAGTCTGGGGATTGTTTGCTATTATTGTGGAAATTGACAACTGACACATATGTGGTTAGTGTTTGTCTCAGTTGGTTTGGACTGCTGTAATAAAATGCCACAGACTGGGTGGTTTATGAGCAGCAGCAACTCACCTTCATAGTTCTGGCAGCTGGAATTCCAAGATCAGGGTGCCAGGATGACCGTACTCCTGTGAAAACCCTCTGGTGGGTTGCAGACAGCCAGCTTCTCAGTGTGTCCTCACACGGTAGAAGGGATGAGCTGGCTCTCTCTGTCTAATCATAGTCATGGTGCCTCTGCCTTCAGCCTAATAACTTCCATAAGGCCTCACCTCCTGAAACTATCACCTGGGTTTAGAATTTCAACATGCGAATTTGGGACACACACAAACATTCGGACCGTAGCAGTATTTCCAAGAACGAAACAAATTTGTCCTTTGTAAAATGTTTATTTGGTTATTTCAATTGGTGCAATTTGATACCTGTGTTTAAGTTTCATCTCACTCAAAAGTAATAATGTGTATTTTTATGGAATTCTCACAATTGCTATAAACACATATCTCTAGATGCATATGTTTTTTTACATATAGAAAACAGTGGGTATCAGTCCTGTTGCCTGTGCAAACATCCACAGGTTGAGCCTATTCCAGCCTTTCTTGCAGTCCCTGAAATAATTGGTTTCCTTTCTACACACACAAAAATAAAGATCAACAGACAAATCCTTTATCATTAAAATAAGAAAAATATACATAAAATGTTTCAAATTGAGGATTTTCAAATGTATAATATAATTGAATGGTAGATAGAAATGAAAGATTTAAGAATCTAATATAGTACTATGACTTCCTAAAAGAAGTCAAATTATATATATGCATAAAAACAATACAAATTCCTAGAGGACCTTATGGAAAATTTTTTTTGGCTGTTTAAGAAATATTAGTGTATGATATGTAAAATCCTAAGTGGTTTTCATCTTCAGAGTTTTGAAACTTCTAATGCTCTTCCTTTTTGCTTTTGGGTTCAACAAATTAAAAGGTTCTTGGTCGTTAAATACCTTTAAAGATAGTTATCTGCAGACTCGATTTTGAGGTACAAATATACAGGAACAGTTTGTAACCAGAGAAGGTGGTAGAATTAAAGAGTAATATTGGAACAAGAATTGCTTGAGGAGGAATTTCCTCCTTCAGATGAGCATCAATAGCAGGTGGCGAGACCTACTGGGAAATAAGTGTGAGTATTGGGAAGGAGAGCACTGTATTGTTGCAGGTATAAGATCTGATGCAGCAGAAATCTCTCTCTGGAAACTGAAGTTAAACTTCCCATGAATGTTTTATAAACACTTTTTTAATGGAAGAGCTGAAAATTAATAAAAAAAAGAAGAGGTATTTTGGATAGCAAGATTTGTGCAGAATTCTTTTCAGGATTTGCTGGAAGCAATAGTTTATCTTTCTAGAATTTGTACAATGTGCAAGTTTACAACAAAATTTTTTAAATATATTTTTTGAGGTTGAAGTTGTTTGAATGCAACATTGAATAATATGTTCAAATATTACATTGAAAAAATACAGCACTTTTTTGAAGGAGTATTGAGTTTTACTGTTTCTAAATTGTACTGTTAAAAATGTTTACTGCTACATGTCAAAATTTCAATGTTACATGAAAAATACACTTATTTTAAATCAATATTTTAGTGTACACAGAAAATTAATTTTAAAACAGTGTTAAAATGTGCTACTTAGTTTCTTCAGTGGAAACCTAGAAATCCAATCACCACTTTACAGTCACAGAAAGGTACATGCACAAACACACAGGTCCAATTTAAACTATTCTACTTACTTTTAGAACATGTTCAGGTTGTTCGAGAGCTAGAGGGGTTTTCTATAATTTTATTTTGAAAATTATTATTAAGCACCTTAATTTAGGACATAAATGCTAGTTGGTACCCATATACTAAAATATATGCTATTGGCTAGCATGGTGTTTTTGAGGGCTTCAGTAGAACATATGATTTAAACACCTAAAAGTAAATTAAATACTTAAAATACATCTGGGAGGATATGTCAAATATCTAATAGATGACCAAACTTATAATCTAACAAATATTTCTCCTTATGGTCAAACATCTGTTATGTATAAAATGGATTTTCTATGAAACCAGGAGGAACGCCACATGTCATGTTTACTGAAATATGTAATACACCGGAAATAGAAGTAATACAGAGAGTCTTTACAAATAAAAACCTATATGCAAAATGAATCAAAAGCCATTTAAATACTCTTTCAGGCTGAATTGTATCCCCTCACATTTATATGTTGAATCCTTGCCCCTACTATCTCAGAATATAAGTGTATTAGGATAGATACCATCTTTAAAGGGATAGTAATGGTTAAAGGGATAATAATTAGGGTGGCATTAATCCAATATGACTGGGGTACTTATACAAAGAAGTTTGAAAGACAGAGGGAAAGCTATGCAATGCACAAGGAAATGATGACCTTCTACAATTCAAGAAGAAAGACAGCAGAATTAACCAACCCTGTTAACACCTGTGTCTCAGACTTTTAGGATTATCGGAAAATAAAATTCTGTTGTTGAAACCACACAGTCCATGGTACTTTATTATGGTAATCATAGAGATCTAATGTTATACAATAAATACTACAGAAAGAATAAAATTATTTTAATATAAGAAAGCCAATTTTTGTTCTGTCATAATGATATTATGATGTCATAGTGATGATACGATAATACAGTATTATGTTATACTACATTGTCCTGAAGTCTCAGAAAAAATCTAAGCTTCTGATTCCATGGTTTTTCATCCAGTGCTATGCTTGGGACACAGCCACTTCTGTTATTAATTTTCTCTACATTATGTGTATAAATTGTTCTTTTTGCATCCTCTCCCCCCAACCCCACCTCAGCCCCACTCTTTTCCCTCTGTGTAGCAGCAAGGATGGCCTATTCCTAAAAGTGTATTGAACGTGAAGTCTAAATTAAGGCAAATGCATAAATTTGGTAGGTTTAAAAGTCTTTCCATGTTTTGTAAAACTGCCTTCGAGGGAATCTCTCTTTTCTTAATGAGCCAATTGTTTTCATTAAGCACTAATTACTTTTTCTAAGCATCAGTGTATATGTGACAAAAACGACAAAATTATAAGAGAAAGTATTTTACTGATAATTGGGAAATATTATACCAGTCAAAAATAGCAAGCATTCAGGAGATTATTATTTTAAGTTTGTGGAAAAATTAAGGTATTCATACTGAAGTATTATTAGACCATGAAGACTGGAGACATATTTAAATCACATTATTTTAAAAGCAAGTCACCAAATACTATAGGATAATGCCTGTACTAACACTTAATCTAGATTTTAGTGATAATAAAGACAGTAAAAATATACATACCACATTACATTTGCTAAGCATCAAGATCTCCCAATGTTAATTTATTTAAACAGCACACACTGGGCTATTGACCACCATCTTCTCTGACAGGTACAAAGTAGATTTGGTACCATGTGGCTAAGCCTCATTTGACAGTGCCAGATAAACAGCACTCAAACTATTTCCCAAAGAAGACAAGCTTTAGGTGAAAAAGGAACCCGTAAGCTACCATTTGGCTGAGTTTTCAGTCTTTCAGAAAACTTCTTTACCTAAGAGGTTATAAAAGTCATAAAATTTCTTGCAACAGGCTAGTAGGAAGTTCAGGAGGCTAATGGCTGTGCCCCGGAAGCACTCACGTAAACACAAAACACATGTAAATTGTAGACCATTTTGAAGAGTCAGCACAATGTCAAAAACTTAAAATTAACCTGAAGATAGATCTACCTGCACTAGGGCAGTGTAATAGCAGTCAAAGATCTTCATTGATGATTTAAAGCTAAAAGTTTCCCTCAAATTCTGCTTTCTCAGCAACATAATGTCAAACAGGCAAACTAATAAAAGTGGATGAGGAAAACCATTGTTTATTTGTTAGGCCAAGAGACTGATAAAATGTACATCTTCAAGTTCTAGGCCAAGTTAGATGTTGGTTTAACTTTTATACTTTCATATTGTTTTTTAGAACTCATATTAGGTCAAGGTATTCTGAAGAGAATTAAAAAATAAGTGTGTGAATATTCTAAAATAGCATTTGAAAAAAGAAAAGCAGAAGAGAGAGAGAGAAATTGTTCTGTGTGTAGGACCCAGTAGGTTTGCAAGAAACAAATAGATGAAAAATGCCATCAATTCAATTCAGGAAAAATATTAAGTAAATCAGTTGCTTGGTCTCATCTAGATAAAACTTGACAGTTCCTCACTGAATCCAAACTCATTGCTTTTTAGCTCTTCGTCTGTAGGATAACATCAATGTTGAGCTAGACGCTGTTGTTTCAAATTCCACCGCTTGTTAGCTAGTTAGCTATCTGGGAAAATTTAGCCTAAGACTCAGTTTCCCCATCTGCTAAAGAGGAAACTATTGAGTAATACACTAACATAGATTTGTTGGAGAATTAGATGATCAATGCACTTCACAAAGGGCCTGGTAGAACTAAACACTTAATAAGTGAAACTATTATTTATATCCATCATAAACAATGAAACCAACATTTAATTCATACCCAAATATAACAAAATCCTCCAATATAAAAAGAAATTAAGTAAAAAATGAGGCAGACTCATGGATAGCAGTGTGACAGCTTGGGTGGGGGCAGCTGGTGGTAGAGGGATGGAGCAAAAAAGACAGAAAAGAGAAAGAACTCATGGACGTGAACAATAGTTGCAGTGATTGTAGCACAGGGTGGGGTGGGTGGAGGTAATGAAAAATTAAAGAAATAAAATAAATTTTAAAGATGTGTACATCTAAGATATGTATCTGATGTTAGAAAATGGCTTGAACAGACTTAGACATTTTTTCACAGGTGGCCCAATGGAATGCCTAGAGTAGGAATTCAGAAAGTCATGCTACACCAGGAAAGGCATTGGAAAGGGGCAGAAGCATCTCCTGTTTTTCTGCTCTTGGAGGAAATGATTTCTCACTGATTAGCTATAATTTCTCCCAGTTTACAAATTGTCCCATAATCTATACACTACTCAAATCCTTTGAGTTTTCAATTTCAGTGATTATACATTTTATTCTAAAATTAGTACTTTGTTCTTTTTTCTAATTTCCTATTCTCCCCTACCAGTTCTGTTCTGTTAGCTTGGACATTAATTAATGGTTTTTACTGCCTTCTTCCCAAACGTGTAAATACATAAGAAAGAAAAAATAAAACCAGAGCTCTTTTCTAATCAGTATATCAACTCTCAGTTCCCCCAGCCCGTCTTTTTGTGAAATGGTATTCATTGATTTTTAAAAAGCACTGGGAGAATTCAATGTTTTTCACTCTAAGAGAAATTTAGGACAGCTGTGGAGGCTGAGAGCCTGGGGAGAATGAGGTAAGATTCCAGGTGCTGTCTTTGGCTGCCAGTTTTGAAAAGCAGTAATGTAGCAAAATAAATAAATAGATAGATAGATAAATAAAGCTGTTCTTTTAATTACCAAGCAGGCAGGTTCTGGTGAAAGGCATGCCAAGCCGCGTTTGAGTGCGGATGCAGTGCCGCCCTTCGTTTCCTCACCAGCACCCAACAGCGTGGTGGGTGCTGGTGAGATAGGTGGCCGGGGATGTGGAGAGCCTTGCAGCAGGGCAACCTGAAGAACTGTAGGTGCTGTTACTTTGCCTTTTCTGTTGCTGTTATTGAAGATGTTCAAGAGCACTTTTCGAATTTTTTTTTAAAAAGGATGTTTACAATTTTCTTATTCATTATAGTCATTTTTATTTTGGTTTTATTACTTCCAGGCTTATAAAAACAATTCCAAATTAAAATACAAGGGTCCATGATTTCCCATGGAGTCCATTTCACTGTATGAGTGAATCAGCATGTATTTATGTTACACATGTCTAATTTTTAAAAGTCTTTAACATAAAAAGTATAGGGAAATGGAATGTATTTAAATAAAAACTGAGGCATGCCATGCCATGGATGAATGCAGGGTGCACTTGATTTTTATGGCTTCAAGCACAATTCTAGAAATTTCTCAGCATCCTGTAAGAGATGACTTGGAATTAAGTCATGATATGAGTGAACATGAAGTGTGAGGACCCAGTTTTAGCTGGTTAAACATCAGTTTATACAGGAAAAAAAATAGAGCAGCTTTCTTCAGCAACAATCAACTGCCTGAACTCATGGGCAGAAAAACAGGGTTGAACTCAAACAGGACGGATGCCAGTACGAAGGCTAAGGGAGCGAGGGCATCCGGGACGAAGGTTAAGTTCCTTATAAAGGATGGACCGTGGCTCAGTACAAGGAAGCAAAACCAGAGTGTAGGAGAAGTGTGATTATCTCAAATATTCTAGGAAGCAGAGGTAGGGGAAGGAATCAGGATAACACGTGCATGTGCATATATATATATCATACATTATTTTTTAAGAAGGGATTTGGAAAATTCGAGAGAGGTATTATTTTAAAATTCAAGATTTTGGAAAAAAATCAGAACAACGGCCTCTGCCAGACCTTCCGTCTGGAAGAAAGCTGCCCCCAACAGCTGTCACCCTGATGCACGCTCGACAATTCAGTCCCTCCCCCATTTATCTCTACAGACTTTTGAGCTGCTGCCCCAGCGCTGGAGATCAGTGCAAGGGAGGCACCAGGCAAGAGCTCAGAACAGCTGAAGACTTTGGCCACTTTTGACCAAGAGAAGATCAGAGGGAACAAGTTTTAGGACACATTTCATAAAGCTCCTCAGTAGGTTCCACAGAGCTGAGCATTGGTCACCGACACCCGTGCCACTCGCAGTGGCCACATCCATGCAGCGGCCACTTCCTCCCTGCCCCACTGCCCCTGGGACTGCCTTCACAAACAATCTGCCTGAACTCTTTGCCCGGGATCTGCTTTGGGAACTCCACGCTGATACACTAAGCTACATTCAGGCCAACAATTTCCTGGATGGTCACAATCTGACAGAATCAGGAGGGGAGATCCAAAGCCTAAGGAAAGAAGAAGGTTATTCAATGAGGAAACAACAGCCTTATTATAATTTCTAATTCTAACTCGGAACTGGCATCCCCAGAAGCTCAATCTCAGAGCAGGCCGGCACTCAAAGCCACAGTCCAGCAACCAAACTACCCAAATAAAATCATTCCTATCATGTCTCTCAAAAAGCACCAAGGATAGAGAAATATGTATTTAACACAAAACAGAACACTATGTTTTAAAAAATCCCCTCACTCACCTCCACTCCTTTCAGTGTCCTCCACATGAAAAAGAACCACCCTTCAAGTTCATATTCTCTCTCCTTGACCTTTTAATTATAAAGCTCTTAAGAAAAGGTGAAGTTCTCATGTTGTGGACTTTCCTCTCCTTTCTTCCCCTCCCCCCTTTATTTTTCCTGTTTCTTCTCTCTTTTGAGTAAATCTTGGCTTTCTTCCATAAAAATACCCCCAATCCATCTCTTCTTAATGTTCTATTTTCTACCATCATCTGAATTCAGCCTTGCAAAGCTCAGAAAACAACCTGGAAAAGACAGAGTCCTATTTGGCTGTCAGAGGAAAAGGAGAGGTGGAGGTTGCTAGACTCAGAATTCTCTTCCGGAGCAAACAAGGTTGAGAAGAAACTTGCATACATTTGTTCATAGTCACACAATACATAAGCCACAAAGGAAAGCACACATTCAGCTTCCTCCTTGTTCTACAAGGAAAAGGTGAGTGAAGTGAACAGCCTTGAAAGGTTGTTGTTAACGCAGGAATCTGCATAGCCCACGTGCAATGCATCTACTTACACTTGCGGAGTATGTTTTATACAGTGTCTTTTTTTATATTTGTTAAACCCCTTAACACACTTTTGTGACTGAGAAATTGTCTGGTAGTTCAAATATTCCCAGAATTGCTGAAAGTCGGGAATAGCTTATGCAGCAATATTCCAATGACACTCAGTGGGTGGTGAAGGGAATTAATGGAGGATTACCTGGATCAGAACACTATGAACACTGGAAACAAGACCATAATCGCCCGTTGTTTGGTGAGCCTACAGTCGGGACCAAAGGAGCTGATGGCCGTGATCATGGAGCCGTGACCACTGGACACTTCCAACTCGTCTGCCGTGCATGACCCACCACCAGGGCTGTTCCCAGGTCAGGGTGAGTGCTGCGCAGGAGAGAGCTTGCCGGGGCCTTTCGTCCTGTCTCTCCCTTTTCCGAGACTGAGAGAATCTCCTTCTACCTCGCTCTTTCTTTGGATAGATTGATATCCTTGGTGAAGCCTGGTGCTGTCACGGGGAGGGGTGGTCAAGAGGAGGTGCGCCTTGGGCATCACTTCCACAAAGGACATCCAGTGGAGGAGGCCATTCAGGGAACCAAGAGGTAGGATAATGGGGTTGAGGAAAGATACGCATCGCCTGTGACTTTATGCTTAAACTCTGTGGATCTCTACAGTTTAGCTATATGTTAACTAATTAGTCTACACTGTTGAATGCACTATGAAAACATAATTTAATAAATCCTATAATTATCTTGTGAGTAGCACAATTAGATTGCCTTGCATTGCGTGTGTTAAAGTGTTCATTGCTTCAATGTAAACATTTTAAATAGCACAATTTTTCTTTAAAAAAAAAAAAAGATTTTGGAAAAACCAAAACTGTGGCCTTGCCTAGCAACAATTACCATAGAACAGGAGTGGGAGTGGCTAAAAGTAAGTAAACGGAGGAAGAGTGAGACACAGCTGTCGGAAATGCTGTCTGTGTGCATATCGGAGATGGCGTTGAGGCAAGAAGTGCAGAGAAAAACTACAGTCCAGGCCCTGCTGTGATGTGTGTGTGTCTCTGCATGAGTCCAAACCCCCTCTTCTTACAAGGTCACCAGTTATATTCTATTCAGTATGACTGATGGCATTGTGGTTTATAACAAGACATACGTATTTTTTGACGTTGACTCCGTTTCTGGCACAGAACTCCTAAACCCTGGAAATTTCTGGTGAGAGAGGTAAAGCTGTCTCTTGTTATGTTAACAGGGTGACTTTTGAACTGCGTCTCAGGTTGGAAGCTGGGTGTCAGGGGACCTAACCTTGTGATTAGAGGGGTGAACCTTGCAGCCCATCTTCCCACCTCTGGGGAGGGGAGAAGAACTGGAGGCTGAATCACTTGCCAATGGTTTAATTAAGCATGACTATGTGAAAAAACCTCCTCGGAACCCCAAAGGGACAGAGTTTGGAGAACTTCCCTGTGTTGGCGCACACAGGAGGCTTTGGGGAGAATGGTACGCTCAGAGAGCAGGGAATCTCCAAGACCTTTCCCCATACTTTGCCCTGGGCATCTCTTCCATCTGGCTGGTCCTTAGTTTTGTTCTTTTGTGATTAACTGGTGGTCTAGTAAGTAACATGTTTCCTTGAACTCTGTGACCACTCTAGCGAATGAACTGCGCCCAAGGAGGCGGCTGTGGAACCGCTGATCCGTAGTGGGTCAGAGAGAAGCGCGGGAGATGACATGGGCCTGTGACTGGAGTCTGAAGTGGGGGTAAAGGGTAGTTTTGTGGGACTGCTCCTTCAACCTGTGGGGTCTGATGTTATCTCTGATTAGGTAGCAACAGAATTCAGTTGAATTGTTTGTCTCCCAGCTGGTGTTTGGAGAGTTTTTGGAGGTGTGGGAAACCTTACCCCACCTGTTACAACTGGGTACAGAATTTTAGATCTCATCTTAATTAATTATATCTGCAAGAACCTTATTTCTAAGAAAGATTTGGGGGGTGAGGATACAATTCAACTGATAACAGCATCTTTAGACAGCAACCTCAGAGGCCAGATTGGGGAGCTAGAGTAAGGTTTTGGGAGGCAAACGGGTGTCAGTCCTCGGGATAGTTCCTGGATAGTGAAGCATTAACAAATTAATACTGATGTTTGAAACCGAGAAACGCTACTAAAACAGTAGGATGGGTATAGAAATCGAGATAACTGGAGGAAGTGTGGCGGCCCAGGCAGGCTGCTCCAAAATATCACACCATGGCATATGGATTATTTGAATTAGAGTCACCTGACAAGCAGCTGGTACAAGAAGGGCATGTTGACTCTCCTTTGTCTTCTTGAATGCAGGAAATAAATGTTTTATAAAAGGTGTCCTCCTGGCTCTGGGGGTTGGGGGTGGGGCTAAAAGAAACACCCTTATCACTAGAGTTAAGGAAACATGTGTTAAATTGGTTTTTCTCCTGTCATCTGGTTTTGTGTCAATTTAATTATTAGTCTAGCTATGAGAATTCAAGAGGAATAAAGTGGGGTTCCCCCCTCCAATGACAATGAAAACTGTAATCAGAAACCAAAACAGGAGGAAAAGACAAATCAAATTTGACCTACTGTAATTAGGAATAGGCTTGTTTTGTTTAACTATAATAAATATATCAGTCTTAGATCATTGACTATTAGTATACACGTACATATACGAGTATATACACATACACATACACGTGTGTGTATACATATGCATACACACACATATATATGTATTTGGGATTTAGTCAATTGTGATATTGCCGATTGCTCAATAAACATTTCCGGCTGTGGATCTGTAGGTGTTACCCAAGCTGCACAGCAAAAAGAGGCTAAGGCCAAGGTCTGGAGCTGGGCTGCTTGGCTTGAAAACTGCCTTGTCCCCTATTGGCTGTGAGGCCTTAAGGAAGTTATATAACCTTCCTGCACTCAGTTTGCTTATTGATAAGATGAGTACCTGTCTCACAAGGTGGTTGTGAAGATTAACTGAGTTAACTGGAGCATAATCTGTATCTGGCACAGGGAAAATATTGAAAATATATCAACTATCTATATATATTTTTTAATTCACCAAGTACTTCATTTTAATAAATTAAATTCTAGAATTGTATTAAATATAATTGTACTGAATATAATAGTCATTTATTAAAATTTAAGGTAGCTTTTTCATTTTTTCTTTATAAAAACCTTTTTTTGCATAGATCTAAAATAAATTATTTTATCACATAACTTCTTCATCAGAAACTAAAATATAGCATTTATTAAAATAAACATGTTAATTATCTTTTTTGTGTACTTTAAAAAAAAGCTTTTCTGTATCTATTAAGTACTGTGAGTGATCAAAATAGTAGGAATTAGATAATATTGATCACTTACTGAGTGCCATTCTACCAAGCACATTATATACCTTTTCTCATTTAATCTGTAAAACAGTTCCATTGTCTCATGAAAGTTATAATATCATTTTTTCTTTCTCTCTCTTTTAAACAAGGTCTGTGAAGCACAGAGTGGTTTGGTCATTCTCCCGGGGCCACAGAGCTGGCAAATGGTTTAATGAGGAGTCCAACAAGTTCCCTTTGATAGCAGAGTCCCGGCTCTCAGACCCTGAGCTTTCCTGCCACACCAGTTTCTGGGCTCCATTTCAACTGTGGTGATTCTTTAAAAGATGAAATAGGTGTTGATTAAAGATCATTTCAAAAACGCATCTTTCTCCTGTAATATTTAAATCACATGATCAGAGGACTAAAGGGTGTTTTGTGAGCATTGTTTCTTTCTAGTATTTCTACAACAGCATTAAATAAAATCATTCGCTAGTTTCTCAGTAAGGATTACTCATTTTTTAATATTTTTTTCTTTCAGAAATATTTAAGGAACAATAAATGGCAACAACAAGCGCCATTCTTATCATTCTCTTATAAGTAAAGCCTTGCTATACAGAAAATTTTCAAAGTCAAAAGGCCCACAGCATTGCTTTCTGGTTTTTGCAGTATTTCTCATCTTAAGCAACCATGAAGCATCCTTGAACCCTATCTTCAAGAGACCTTTGTCACCTCTTCTCGCCTGTGGATTTGTTTAGAATTGCTTTCAGCCTCTGTCTCTAAGCACATGCTGATTAAAATGTTTTAATTAAAATTATGACTACTACAGGAAAATTATTGAGCAATTCTTCAGGATGAAAATGCTTAGTGTTGGAAGCCTAATTCCACTGTTCATGTTTATACTGAGCAATATTTTCTAAAAGGTTCACCTTCGTGTTGTGTAATATTGGATTTAGTCCCAGCAGCTAGAAGGTATTGTTTTTAAAACAAGGCCAAGCAAGCAGAAAAGTTTTATACGATGATACAGATTTGATTAGCTCTCAAACAAAACAAGTTCGGCCAGGTTGCTATGTGCAGTTACTCTAGAATAAATCCTATAACTTTCTTCCACAGCCATCGTTCAGAGAAAGAGGAGGCCTTTGTTCTAAAACCATTTTAAAAGGAAGAGGTGACATGACCCAGTGGGTCAAGGTGTCTGCAGCCTGCATGCAGACACCCAGGGGAAACCCTGGGGTGGATGGCCAAGTAACTTAGAAGTGTGACATGACACGCAAAAGACGAAAAGGGGCTTCTCTAAAAAGCCCATGTTACCATTTCTTAATGAGAATGGGCTCCTGTTTTCTGATTGATGAAACTCTCCACAAAGGAGAGAACCTCACTGCTCCCCGTTTCAAGGTCCTCCTCTTTGCCCAGGGCAGCATTCCTCCTAGCAGCTGGTGGCAGTGCCACACCCAGAAGGACCATCCTGGGCCAGCCTGGGGATAAATTAATGTCATAATCAAGGAGCAGGCTTAAGCCCAGACTGGCACCTGTGTGAGCCCAAAGTGGCCCATTTAAAACCTGTTTTGTCTTTTTAATAAAAGCCATTGACAGAGCCTTTGTTTAGTTTAGGACTCCTCCAACATTGACCTGTATAGAATCCACTGGGGCCCTTGTTCAAATGCAAATGCAGATTTTGATCCAGTAGGACTTTGAAAAGGCCTGAGATTCTGAACTTCTCTTAAACTTCTAGGTTACCTTGATGCTCTTGGTCAGCCCAGCTTTAATCTCTTTCCTATCTTTTTTTAGGTAACACCGCAAACTTTGCTACACTGGTCAGATGAAAACCCACCTTGATTTAAAGGAAATTGTTTACACATTAGACAATTTTCACTAACAGTTCATTTCAAATAACCAAACACTTACTGAGAGCTACATTCTTTCTTATAGTTAAACAAATTTTCCCCTAAACAACTTACAACCATTTTCCCTAGTTTCTCCCCAAGGCCTTCCTCCTATTCTGTAGTGTGACTGCCTCTGTCTCCTACAAAAACCTTTGCTTTATAGTCTTTTGGAGTTTAAAGGCCACATTTTATTGTGGCAAGATGGAAAAGCTTCTTTAATTTTAGACATTCTCTGTCATGTTTGAGAATTAAAAAATTTTAAAAATTGCAGAACTGTTTTCTGCTTCCAGGGAACTCCATGAGCAAGTATAATTTGTACCAAACACTGAGGAAAATAAGGTTTGCTTGGGACCCATTCTGTGAGACAGAGTTTCTAAACTTGGAGGAATAGAATTACCTGAAGATCTTGATCCAAACCCCACAAACACACAAACACGCATACACACACAATACCCCTTTTCTCTTACCATCACCTCTCATCAGATTCTAATGGACAACTGGTTTATCCCCAATCTTCACCGTGTCTCAATGCACCCTGCCATTTACTACAGTTTTGGAGTCTGTTTACTCAGGCTACCATCCTCTTGACCATTGTAATAGATTGAATGATGGCCCCCAAAATGTATGTCCGCTAGGAAACTGGAAGTGTGACCTTATTTGGAAAATGATCTTTATGGATATAATGAAAGATCTCGAGCTAAAATCACCCTGGGTTATCTGGGTAGAGCCTAAGTCCAAGGACAATTTCTCTTATGACGTACAGAAAATGAGAAGGCACAGAAAGAGGCAAAGTTTGTGAAAAGAAGGCAGCTGAGATTGGAGCAAGGGAGACACAAAGAATGCCAAAGCTGGAAAACGGCAGGAAAGGTTCCTCCTCCTAGATTCCTCGGAGAGGGAGTGGTGTCACCGTCACCTGAATTTCAGAGCTATGGCCCCCAGAGCTGAGAGAGACTACATTTGCTGTTGTTAACATCACCCGGTTTGTCTTAATTTTGTTCCGGCACTCTTAGGAAACTCATACAACCCATGAGCTTCTGCCCACTCTTGAAATACAGCTTTAATTATGATTTTCTTTTAGGCAAGGGATAGTATTTATATGATGATAATTTAAGGAGAAAGTCACCTAGAAATGTAGTTCTTTTGTCCAGTAGGACAGCAGAAAGAGAGCCCCTTTTACTCATTGCTCTTGGGAATACTAATGGCAATGGAGCCAATCGAATTTAGATACCCTCACACGTGGGCAGCTCATAGACCTCCCAAGGAGATGTCTCCAAAAAGATAAAATTGACAACATCCCAGATATATTAAAATAGACTGAGATGAAATTTAGACAACAGGTAAAGTAGAATAGAATCAGTGATAAAAACATAACAAATGAAACTCAAAAAAAAGTAAATCAATTATTAGGTTCAAGAAAAAAACTGCAGGAATAATGATTGAATCTAAATTATGATATGATTATAATGGAAAATGGAGGTAGGAGGGTAGGAAAGCTGCACGTATGAGGAGGGAACTGGGGAGGAGAGAGAGCCAACAAATAAAGCCTAAAAGTCAACCAATGAAGATACAAGAATATTACTTGATGACACTGCGTAGACATAAAGCCAGCCAAACCAGGTGAAACTAGTTGCCTTCGGTGCAAGGCAAATGGAGACGTGTATGGAAGGCTGTCTTTTTATGCTCTTTCTCTCTCTTTGTAACAAATCTTGTAGAATTCTTTGAATCTTTAAATCTCTTGATCAAAACAAAAAAAAAGGAAAATGGAAAGTTTGGAGAAAGAATGAAAAATGTCCATTGAAATTTTGACAAGTAACTCCTGAGTGTCCAAAAATGAATCCTTAGATTGCAGTTGAGGCACAGAAGCCATTTAAAGATGAATTTGGTTGGTAATGTGTCCCCAGGGTGTCATTTTAAATCACTCTTCTGTGCAACACGCGGCCTTGTTCCTTGAGGTGTGGCTTCTGAGCACTTGCTGAAGAATCGGCTTAAGTTAATATTAAAGTGATTGGGCCGTATCCCATTTTTATGAGTCAAAATATGCAGAGGAGCCGCTCTCTAAAGAAGTTCCCCAGATAATTCTCTTACCCACTATCGTTTGGAAAGTCCAGCCCTAGAGAAACAATTATTAACCAAGTGGTCTCATCCAAGTGACGAGGAGTATTTTTAAGACACCCATCCCTCTTCTGGATGCACAAAGCAATTCCAGTTCAGTAGGTCAGGGTTTGTTCTCACTGAATGCATTTCCTTACAAAAGTTCCCCAGGTGCTTCTAGTGCTCGTTCCTGGATCAGCTCCCTTGCTGAAGAATTCCAGAGCTGTCAGCCTCCGCGCTTCACCACATTAGGCTGGGGACTAGACAGCTGCGCAAAGAACATCGGCCATGCCTTTTAGAGTCTATAGCAGACAGTCCTCTGTAGGGGAAAAGACAATCAGCAGCATTGTCTCGGAGCCTTTACTTTTGTAGGCAAACTCGTACGAACTATTTCTATTTATGTTGCTTTATTCGGTTATGATATTACTTAATTGAGAACCCTAACATCCACAGACAGCTTTGAAGCTGTAGCTAGGTACTATACTCCAGTAAGCACTGGGAATATGAGAAGGATTATTTTGTAGGTTTTATATTCCCTACTGTATCCCTTACAAAGAATTAAAATGCTCTCAACCTGGTATTTAGAGCATATTATTATTCTGTAAAAATCAACATCTTTTAGATCTGAAAAAATGCCAATTAAAGAAAAAAAGCATTAAGATATTCTTTCTTATCTTAAATAATGTACAAACATGTTTGAGCTTCTATAATGAGGTATTTGATATTGTGATAATGTTTTAGTATTGTTATAATAAAAATATTCTCTGTGGTATTCATAGATCTCAAAGTATCTTAGCAAAAGTACAATTTATGATAGAAACCTTGTCGGTGATATTCCTAAATAATTAATTTAAGGTCATTTCTACAATGCATGCTTCTAATCTGAAGCACAACGGCTCACAAAACATGAACATGCTCAGGAGTGACGGAGAGCCCCGTGTTGAAGTCTCAAAGTCATCTCGGTAGATGGGCTGACTCGCCGGAGAGGACTCACACTCCACGAAAGCATCAAATCCCCAAAGGACACCTGTGCTCCCCCACCGCCACCAAAGCCTCATCCATCCGCTGGGACTTATGCTAGAGGGTCACAGTGGTTCTAATATGTTGTGAGAGGGGGGTAGGAGCGAAAACCCATCTGGTAGGATCAGCTTACATTATTCAAAGCTTAATATTTATAATAAATTCATAGGGCCCTGAGATTATTGACTTTTGAGGAATAAGATTTTCATAATTTAAAGAGTCATGCAGATTTTTCTGCATGAAATGTAGCCTTACAAGTGGTTTTACACAAGAAGTTAAAAAGTACCAATTAACAAAAGTGGTAAAAGAAGACACATCCTCACACTCATACTATGTGCCCAGAAGGAATCATCATACATTAACATTTTGAAGTTAAAACTAGCATGTCTCATCCTAAGCCAAAAAAATGTCGTATGCAGTTTAGAATTAAGAAAATGACACGTAATTCATATACATTATATCTTACATAGTTAAAGAATTTGAGGAAAACTAATTTTAATCTCGTAGGACCTCTGGGTAGTAAACATCAGTGAGTTTGCACCCAGAGTTTCTCCGGGCCTCTTCAGACTGGGTATGGACAGGGTTACAAAAAGAATCCTTGCTGAAGCGGAACTGATTCCGTCACCCCAACGAAGCAGCTCTTTGAAGTTTTCAGGTTGCCAAGCACAGGTCTCTTCTGCCAGGTCTGTTGTCCGTGTTTTTGTTCTGCCCAGTTCCATAGAGAGTGAGGGCAGAAACAGTGAAGACACTCTCAACTCCCTCTCTCGGTCACACGAGGTCATGGGAAGACCCCACAACATTGCCCGCACATTTTCAAATGACATAAAAATGATTCTTCAGCTTGTATCTGCTGTGCGGTTCCCAGTACTTGTGGCAACAATTTATCCACCTCTGGCTCAGCCATCCTCACTCCCAGCTCTCCCTCACGGCCACGGGGGCTCTCACAAACACTTCTGGAGACCCCTCCTTGCCTTCGGTCAAGAAGAAAAAAAATTGTACACTAACAGTTACTAAATGGCCCCTTAAAGGAACTGCTCACAAAGTAATGTTGGGTATTGCTCAGTGGAGAAGCCGTGTTCCATCGAAGCTCAGTTTCAGGCAAAGGAAAATTTACAAATAGGGTTTATTTAAAACCACATCAATTTCTAATTATTAATAGTGAAATTTTTTATTTACATTATTTTAAAAATACTTCAACATACACATAATTATTAAAATATTTTATAAATGAATCTGAATTAAATGACTGAATATATGTCAGTTTTACAGCCTTATAGCTTTGTTAAATATGGTTACTAATGTTAGATATACAAGGAATGTGTGCAACTTGCAAGCAGAACTAAGAGGACAGAGTAGTTGTGTCTGGAAGTCAAAAAATGTGTCACCATAAAGATACCACTTGTTTTAGGGTTTGGATGATGAGTGGAAATCTCAAATGACAAAGGTCTTGGGGTAGACCGGAAAGGAAGAATCCCAGGAGGAGGGAACAATACGTGTTAATGTACACACAGTGGCACATTAATATTTTTAAATCCTGTTTTTTTTTCAAAACCAGGTAAAGATTTGCTCGCAACTAGTTTATTTTGTAAAGCAATTACAAGGAACTGGAGTGGAAGAAAAGGAAGTGTAAAGTGGGAAGGAGGAAACTCCACTCCAGAA